>JAURVB010010001.1:0-16269 GCA_033002965.1 Piper betle | reverse complement strand
ATCCAATTTGTATAAACAATCCTTCTAGTAAATATGAATCGAGATGTTGTTCTTATTAAATGATTATTTCAAGTTAATTTATTACTTAGTTAATTTAATTAAAAAATCCCTTTAATTCATTGTAGGCTTTATCTAATCCAAACCACACATGCACATACCAATTCAATTAAATTTGCATCCATGAACACTAAATATGCTACTTCCAATAATTTAGACTCCCATGATTTAGACCTTAATTTTTAAGATATATAGACAACACAAGACAAACATAGAACCATTGAAATGCACTTAAAATTCAATAAAATGCAAGTTAATATTTATATATTAGAACTATACTAAGATAACAATCATGATAAAATAAAATAATACCCCCAACCTATCTAAACAGATTGTAGAATTTGATATTCTAGAACATGGAAGCATACCTTGTACCAAAATTGGATCTTGAAACTCGGTAGTCACCTCGATGATTAGAGTTCAATCACAATAGTGAAAAAACCCCTCAATTCCCGGCTTAAATCCCTCATCTTAGTTAAATCGAGCTTGAGAATAATTGAGTATACATGAGAGAGTACTTGAAAGTACTTGGAAAAGTTACACACGCATTTTCTGGGTAGTACCATTTGATGTCCGTAAATACGCATCACAAAAATCCTAAATGGCTTAGAAGTTCATATTTATTTCAATTAATATGCTAGAGTCAAAGAACTAAGTTTATAACTCTTTTTCTTACATTATTTAATTAACAGGATAAGTTAGGATTCCTCATTGGCGTTGGGCTCACCCCTTATGGGTGTACTACCAATTAAATTGCCAACACAGGTAAATACTAAATCAGTTATATTGGTGCATAATATTCACCAACCCATGCAGACTATAAGGAATGATCAGGTGAAGGTGACGAGCAGACCTATGGTACTATGGAGTAGAGAGGCGGTGGGGCAGATGGCCAAGGATGTGGATAGCTGCAGAGCACGATGGTGGCAGGGGTGACGATGGTGTGAGGAGATGGTTTGAAGAGACAATAGTATCTGGGTGTGGGCAGTGGGGGCAATGATGGTGTAGGGAGTTGATGGCGCGGAGTGATGACGATTTTGGGGGCATCAATCATGTGAGTGGGATTTGTGAGGTCCAATAAATATTAATTCTGAACTTTTTAATTATAACAATAGTTCAGATTAAATTTTGGGGGAAAAATCTCTTCCTACCTTTAGCTCATAGAATGCCTCTCATATATTAAATAAATTCTAAAATATACTTTATTTTTATCATAAATATAAATAGTTTTCATAAAATATTAAATTTTTATATATTTAATCCTAATTGCCTACACACATAGGAAAAAATTTTCCTACACCTGATATGGCCCGTTGTTGCACCAAATGACAATATTAGACTTGACCAGGTATTCATTAGACCACTAAAGTAGACCAACTATGCGAAAATGGATCTTAACCCCTAAGAAGGCTTAAGACGGAAAACCCTAATAAGGAGCTACTGCATGTGCATATGTATACATAGTATAGGAGGGTTCTTAGTACAAGTGTTAGGTGATGGTCATAATTACCTATTCTATATACCCTTAACACAAAACAAAGAGAAAACACAAGGCATTCTTCATGTCTCTAGAACCCTAACACCTAACATTCACATAGACCCTTCATGCGGTATGAAATATTAACTCCTCCAATCCACATTCCATCTGTACTCACACACAGTTACAACCATAAAGTTCAGCATACTTGACATTTGCTCCTCATTGGTTCAAAGACTTTGGGGCTTAAGAACACCCATGTAAAAGATTATTAGTAACGTACCCCAAAGTTTATCTCCCTGCAACACATTAGTTAAATAAGATAATAATACAACACACGTAAACAAACAAGGCATAGCCAACTTAAAGTACAATTCATCATAAATAATCAAGATGTAAGCCCACATATAGATACATCATAAGACCAAGGGTTTATTCCTAAAATACATAGCATGTTACATAACATAACCCAAAATATATACACAACACCACCACACCTTCATGAGCTACTCGATCCGTCCACCTACTCTAGCCCAAGCAAAAGAAACATACCTACATATATAATAGAAAAATGACAATAATCAAAAGATTACTGGCCAACAAATAACTGGTAAAATAATAAAGCTAGCTAGTGTCTTAAATAACCATGAAAAATTCATAAAATCTTCCAGAAATAACTCACATATCAAGTAGTAGGTGAAGAAAACTAGATGCCCTCAAAAGATACTAACCAGCATGGCAAAGATTGGCTGTTCATTTAACTACATAAATAAACATAAACATACACTCACAACGTCCTTTGTATAACGCCCGCCATGGTACTCAGATTGTAAAACCCGAACCGTTGTTTTGGTGTTCTTACGACTGGTTCGGCTTTAGTTCGATTTGGTTAGCATTCAATAGGTCTGATTCGATCGTATTGACGTTAAGTGGGTCCTTGTGTGTTGTAGACATGGACATTGGGAGTGTGCTATTGAGTTTTATTCGATTGGCCTCAATTGCCAAGTGGCCTTCTTGTTATTCTGGGTATTTAGTTAGTCTAGGGCCATGTGTCATGTTAGAGCCATATCACATGCATCTTTGACATACCCACTAACCCTAATCATGCCCCTATAGGCTTCCCCAGTTAGCCCCAACCTTTTCCCCCTCTTTTCCCCCATTTCCCCCTCTTTTTGTTGTCATGGGGTTTAGGGCCATGGTGCTGGACCCCCAAGGCCACGACACTAGCACATGTGTGGTGCACCATGTGTGTGCTCAAAGCACGTGGCGGCGCTCGTAGGCATACCAATTTTTTTTTAGCCAAATAGCCAACTCAATCCCCAAAACCTTCTTCCCTTCTCCCTCTCCTCTTGGCCACCCCTTTCTTCCTCTTCCACTCTCTTTTATCCTCTTCTTCTCCTCCTTTTTGCTCCCTCTTCCCCCTCTCCTTCCCCTTCTCTTCTTCATCCTTCAGATATGCATTTCTCCCTTTTTTTTGGTTATTTTGCATGTTTATCATTGTTTCATATAGATCTTGATAGAATCATGTAGACCATATCAATTAGATTATTTTCATATATTATTCAATATATTTTACATGTCAGATCATTATAAAGATTTAATTTTTATATAAATTTGCACCTTTATTGTTATTTAAATTGTGTATTGTATATTTGTTGATTGTGTGCAGTAAAACACTTCATAAATCTCCTAATTAAGACTATAATAATAAAAATTTGTGAACTTTATAAAATTTGAGTTTCGTTTGAGTTGCCTACATCACGAACCAATTATTAATTAATTAAATAATTAATATAATAATAATTTTTGCGTGTGTTTACTTTTAAAACTAGCCAACTGTGTGACCTTAATAAATTTCACAATAAAGTTAATTAATTTATTAAATGATAAATAATGTAATTAATAAAAATTATTTTTTGCATAGTTGGGTTTGGAGATTATGACATCTCAATTTACTCTACAGGAGTAATCAAATTTGTCTCATTCGACATCTCTCATGTTTCACATCTCAATTCGCCTTGGCGATTTCGCCCTTGGGTTGCCAACTAATTTACCAACTAGATCAGTTTATTTTAATAATTATTTAGATATTGTGTGAATGTTTAGTATATTAGGATATCTCAAATTTAGGTGCCCAGATCCCCGGACACACCAATCTCTTTGATAACTCAATGTGTAGGTTTAAACCCAGATGATGTTTCTAATAAACCAACATCACAATTATGATTTCAGCATATAATTTATTAGCATATTCACTTTATTGCATGATATTAGATTGCACGTGAGAGCACAATAATCAGATCATTGTGTGTTTATTTAATTTCTCCCTGCATGTCATGCATCATTGCTGCATTTAAGACTATTCATGCATTACACCATTCATAATACAGGAGCATGTAGTTGTCCACATCGCTAGGCCACATGAAGTTGGGCTTGCTGCTGTAGGACAAGGAGCTCTTCTCATATCCGTTAGAACTCTCTTCTACTTGGCCTTTTACTTGGCTCACGTAATTTGATTTGTATCGTAGAACGTAGTTGTGGCATATTATTAGATCCCAATACCTACGGTTCATTTAACCGATCTTTTGGATTAATAAAACCTCAAGGATGAGATCCCTTGATGAGTTTTCGAAAGATTATAAGATCCTGCTCAAAGTAATACTTTAGCACTACATGACATGTCCATGTCCAGACTTGATACATGTATTACATTTTTGGATTTTGACTTGTACTCAAGATGGGTGGGATCCATAGCATCACTGAGGAGCCTAGTTGATGCCCACTTGTGGTACTCGGTAACGGTCTTATACATAAGATATCAGATTATTCGCATGCAAGCAGTGTATATTTCAGCAGTTTAGATCTCTTGCCTCTGTTGTGTATATCTGTGTAGCGCTAAAGTGACTTTTAGTGAGGCCCTGTTGGCCATATTACCTACATACACATTGAGCTATTATGTAATACCCAAATTTCGGTTCACCTAAGAATCGAATTAGAAATATTATGATTGAGTTGAGTCATGTTTAAAGTTATTGGTCGGTAAGACTCGATCAATACAATAGATCGAAACAACCTTCTTGGTGTCATGAGAATGGAAGACATTGTTAAATATGTGTCAAAACACATAAAATATAATTAAAAGTAAGAAAAATAAATAAATGTGCCAAGTGTGTGTAGTATTTATCTGTCCTTCCACCAAAGTCAACTCAAGATTTGCAAGACTTACATATATTATATCAAAAATGTCACTAATGAGTGTTACTGATCTGAAAAATAACTAATACAAACTGGCAAATGGGTATTCTATTACCCACGAAAACTTATGAAACTTCAGAATTGCCTCACACTGGATAGTAAGCAAACATACTTAAATAAATGTCAGCTCTCATGCACAACTAATATTCATATTTATACGTACAATACTTACACCCTCACATCCTCCCTATTACACCCACCATGGTACTCGAGTGGCAAAAGGAACGGTTAAGTTAGTGTCACAAATTCTAAAAATGTGCTATATTATGCAGTACCCTCATACACTACACTACATCAGGGTTTGAAGGAGTACTAGTGCATTCCATTCATATCTTTGTACCACTCAATCTCTTATTCATGATATTCATAAAAAAATGTGTGTACTTATATAATAGGTTTAGGGAAGAGGTTTGTATCATATATTTTTCGAAAACCAACAGGGGATCTCATCCTTGTAGTTTTATTAAACATGTATAGAAAATACGACTAAATAGCCCGGCATCGGAGGGATCTGATAAAATGCCACCGATGTCGTCTTACGTCTAAACAAAGTTAAACTCGACATGCAGGGAGTCAAGCAAGGAGGGAGAGTCGTACGGACCTGTGATCCAAGCTCCAAGCATATCTACGGCGAGCTCGGACTCTGAAACCTACATCAGAACCCACTACTAAGTAAAATACTAACATCTCTATATGATGCATGCTTGTGGTGTGTGATAACAAACCTATGACTAAACATGTGGCACAAAAATCAAGACATAATAATAAATAAATAAATAAATAAGAAATTGCACTCATAGATAATTGATAAATAATAAATACATAAACATGAACAATACTTTAATCATAAAATAATAATATAATTATACTATATAAATATACGGGTAAACACGAGTAATATCAACATATACTTGTGTTAGTAAACATATAAATATATATATATATATATAATAATTCAATAAATAATTAAATAAACACACAAATAGTTAATAATCATTAATCATGAATATTAATAATACATAGTCATACAATACAAGAATATGTAATTAAATACAAATAAATAATAACATACACATAACGAATAAATAAATAAATAAATAAATAAACAATTTAGTAAACATAATAAAACTAATATTCATAAGTAAATATAATATTAATAATAACAAATAATAATGTAAACATTCATCATATATGATAAACATATAAATAAAAATAAATAAATAAATTAATTAATAAATAATAATCATTACACCCAATCATGCTAAATCATTTGAATATGCATCACAACTAACATAAAAGTTCTTGAATTGCCGAAAATGGTACAAAAATGGACGAAAATGATCCAAAAATGAGTTGAATCGGACCGAACTAGGATGAACTAGACCGAACCGAATGGGCTGAACCAACCGAGTCTGGGTTAATTGGAAAATGGGTTTGGTTGGCTGGGCGGATCTGAATTGGATGGGCGGACTCGGACACAACCAAGCGAGCGCGAACGTGGTTAGCAGGTAAACGGGCTGCTCTAGGGAGTGGGGCTGTCATTCACTGGAAAATGTTGATGGCAGCGCAACTGGGCTACTGCCGGTCGGGATCAACAGCCCATGAGACGAGGATCATGGTGGTGGTGGTGGTCGGCGGAGTCCAATCGGTGGCTGGCTGAAAATCTGCATGGAAGGGTAGGTATCGCTGCCGGGTGCGGTGATCACGGTCCACGGCGATGGTCGTGGGTGGTCTCAAAATGTAGATCTTAGAAAGATGAAGCTTTTGGGTAGTCCGCTTTGCCAGAGGATAGTCATCAATGCCAAAAAATGGCCCAAAGCTCAGATCGAGACCGTCCCAAGTTGAAACCAAATCGAGTCCTAAAAGTAACTCTATAGGTGGGAATTGAGGCAAGAGGTTAAATGGGCCTCGAACCATGAACTCAATCAAGCTGGGCCCACAGGGCACAATCAAATGATCCAAAATTCCTATGCTGCATGCAAATGAAATACTGAGAAAATCCCAAATGAATGTTAAATACTTCAACAGCCTAGATCTAGGCCTCAAAATCCTAGCTAACTCATAAAAATCATATGTATACCTCGTGTATACACCGATAACTCATAGTCTACTATATCATAACTGAAACTATTATATGCATGTCAGGCATACTCAGCCTCCATAACATGCTCATATGACCATTTGTGCCTCATACTCATATTCTTAAAATTGTTCTGACTCGAGCTCACTCAAACCGACTCAAGACTGGTCTGAACTAGGTAAATTACAATTGGGTAAAACCCTTACCTGAAGTTGGGGTTTTACATATTATCTGGTTCATATATGCAGATTAATAGAGATTATAATTAGGCCCTATTGGCCGCTTGCTTATGATCCCTGTGTTGTGGAAGAGTTACTGTTTCTTTTCAGATTCTCATGGAAAACTATTTTATTTATTTGCCAGTATGGAGATCTTTTTCTATTAGTTATTTAGGACTCAATGACACCCATTGCTTACGCGTTTTCTTATTTTATGTAGCTGACTAAGTTTGGTATTGGCCACTGTAGCTACGTATATCACGAGGTCCCTAGTAGATGTTGGGCTGATGCTTTGTGTTTGTAGGCTTTTAGTTGTGCGTTGTATCCCTTGCGGATTTTGTTATTTTCTGGTTATGTATCACACTTATTTGTGTTGATATCTTGAGATGTAGATTATGATGTGATGATGTGGTAGTGTGGCCTTAAGACTAACCCATGTCAAGCTTGTGACTTGTATGATATGATATTATGGTCGTTTGTTAGCTTTTGTGTACCTAAGTATATTTCCTCTATTTTACAGATGGAATACTATGTTATGGAGGTCTAATAAGTTTTGTTGAGGTTTCTCCAAGGCCCGAAGTTCTAGAACTAAAGATTAAATAAATATCTAGGTACATGAAACCATGTCACTTGTGCAAGTACGGGAGCGAAGAAGGAACACGGTTGAAGGAGCTTCTGTGATTATTATAATTGCAAGAGAAGGGCCCATGATAAGGTTACGACCGATGAATATGAAATATGTGCTAAATGTGAATAAAATAATCTTGAACTATGCCATAATGCCTTGGAAATGTTTCTGTGAATGTTAAATGATATCATGAAATATTTCGGAGACCGCTTTACGATTGAATGATAATTATATAGGTTGTGTAATTTTTCTATCATCCTATTGACAGGAGAGACTTTGTTGGAATTTCTCTACAAACCTAGTCTCCTTTGTAAATTCAACTCATTTAGATTGACCTATTATATCGACCAGGTTCAAAGTATAAATTAATGGGCCTACGTCATCTCTTCAAAAGTGACTAACCAAAGTTGAAGATCTATAGTCTATTCCCATTTATAAATATGATTTTACCTTAGTAGGTATTAGATGTGAGACTAAGTTGAGAGATCTCACAATCCACCCACCTTAGAAAATTTCATTCTTAAAATTCTGACACTTAACCTGTTACTAGCCCCAACCCATGTCTTTCTTTGGCTTGTGCCTAGTAGCCTAGCCAACGTCTATAGTCCAACCAACCATCCAACACGGAAGTAGGTTGCTCTATTACCATAGGTAAATGATTGAGCTCAAAGTGCAAACTAATGGACCAAAGTCATCTCTTTAAAAGTGGTTAACCAAAGTTAAAATTCTAAAGTCTATTCCCACATATAAACAGGATCTTACCATGGTAAGTATTAAATATAAAACTAAGTTGAGGGATCTTACACCTATTGGCATAAGCCAAGCCATAGGTGTTTTGCATGCATTGTGGTGTTGTCTACGCATTAGATTCCATCCAGTTCTATCTTTTGACGCCTCAAGTGGTTATGTCCTTCTTATTCCGGTTCTCTATTTTAATGGACTATTAATTTGTATCCCAAAATTTATCAGTTCAATTTGGTTTGCTCCGCAAGCTGAATAACCAAATCTGGGTGTTATACAGATGAGAAAAAACTAGTTGTTGGTGCCACAATTTTCAAAATGCATTGCATTTGCATTATCCTATATAACGTGTCACTCTAAATAGGAGGAGTACTAACACAGTTTTCATATCTTATCTTATTCACATTGCAAAAACATTGAAATTCATCTAAAAACATTATAAGACCCAGGTAGGGATCTCATATTATACTTTTTTAGATCTGTAGTTTGAAAAACAATCAAGAGATCTCAGCCTTGAGGTTTTGTTAAGCTTATGGAAAAGTGGGCTAAATGGCCTAGTATTAGTGAGATCAATAAAAATGCCTCTAACCTGCTCTATCATAAAACTTGACTTAACACTCTCAAAGAGCCAAATAGAGAGTCAGAGCAGAAGGGAAACCTATAGACCTGGTGAGTAGAGCTCCTCTGTAACACCCTAATTCAGCCCAAAGGGACAGACTGATTCGTGATATTATAATTTGGAAGCTATTTGTTGGGCTATCGTGTATAGACTTTACAGAAGTGGATCTCAACCCTCCACGGAGGCTTAAGACGGACACCAAGTTTGGTTTTCATAGAATGGGTGCGGAGTTCATATCATAAAGACAGATCTTAAATTTAAAGGATTCCTATATGAACACCCCTAGTTGTAACAGAGGTAGAACCAACCAGACGACTATGAGCAGTGACTTTAAAAAGGTGATGATCACTCCCAACTGTAGAAGAAGTAGACCCTTGCTACAGTTTTGAGGTTGCTTGTCATTGCGTGTATCATATTTTTACTACTTAGTTCAAGTGATTGACTTAGGCATTCTTATTAGTTACATGAAGATGATGCAGGTATTTAAACAAGGGCCATGGTTACCTATTCCATATACCCAATGCGTGTAACACTCTAAATCTGGTCCATGCTTGTGAACCAAACTGGCATGTTACAGGCCCTGGTTAGGTCGGCTAACCCGAACCTAACTCATGTGAATCTAATCTCAGCGTCTTAAGATAAAGATACAACTCGTCATCAATAAATAAATGCACAGAATCCTAATATGATACTACATGGATGACATGCAAAGTAATTCATACAACAATACGATTATGATCAAAATCAATAAAAATTCTAAAATAAAAAGGATAGAGTACTCCCCTAAAAGTGCAATTATGGGCCAACCTGTCAAAATAATATATATAAATATATATGCATGTATCAACAATTTCATTTACACACAATCTAATATGTTGTAAACTCACTTTGAAGCTTGGGTCTCAACCCACAATGCTTCTACTGCGCAATCTATTCACATTTCATTTTCCTGTCATCATGTCTTAGTATTTCATCTCATCATGTCCTCATATTTTAGCATTTAATCACATCACATCAATATAATAACATCATAACAAAATATTAACCACTCTATTGACTGACATGTGTGCAAGCAACATCAGTACTCCTCCGTCCAGGCTAGCACATCCAACTCGTGATCATTACCTACATATAGTATAAAAACACGTCAGTAACAAGTGTTACTGGTCCAGAAAGATAAAATAACTATAACAAGCTGTCTATGAGAGCAAACTCTCATATGAAAGAAAACATCATATACTCCTCGTGAACACTCTAAAGGGCACCTACTGAGGAGCCACTAGGCTGCAGACCCGGTAGCATCCCGAACTGACTGATCTGTTGCTGCTGATGCCTCTCTCGGCATTTTCTTACTTCATTTTCTCGTCTCGAATCCTAAGCCCTCTCCTTACCTCCATATTTCTCCTGGCCTTGAGCACGAAGGCTGAGTACTCTCAGGCAGTCGCCTTTAGTACCCTTTAAACCACAAGTCTGGACATGCGCTGTACTAAACAATACCCGTAAACCTCCACGTTCTCCGAGTGTGAGGAACTCAAACGCAGAGTTATCAGGATCCCTCGGGAATGGAACAGTCCGCTGCACTAATCCAGAGCCCGCTTTGACTGTCACAGCATCTGCTCATGGTACGTGCAGTCGGTTTCTCCATCTCTCATCTCACTGAAAACTCAATAAAATTATATATATAGGACTGGGAAGGGATTTATATAATAGGCCCGAAGGCAACTTGTGGTGGATCTTGTTTTCGATCTCTCGAGGATCATCCTCGAGGGGTTATTAATCAAGAAAATTGTTCGGTTAAATGGCCCGAGTTAAGTGGGATCCAATAAAATGCCACTTAACCTGTCCTACAAATAATAAAATAAACGTACAATAGAAGAGAATATAAAACAGAGACGAGTCCTAAACGGACATAGTAGAAGCTCCAAGCGTGTCATCGTGCCTAGGCGGTGAGCTCCTACTCTGTACCTACACATCAAAACTATATACTAACGCCCGCTAACTAAATGATGCATCAAACTCAATTACCATCAATCAACAAGTCAAATAATCATAAGTATGAAAATAATTCTAACTAATCTTATTCATACCAATTTTACTGTGTTTTTACGTCATACTCGATTAGCATGCTTATATTTACTTTATCTTATTAGATCACTTATCCTCCATGCACTATTAATCACATCATGCAACTTATCACTTCATCCATAATCAGTCATTATCATGACAATTAATCAGTCCTAACATGCTATTCTAGCAATCATCAATTTTAAATAATTAACTCGGAGGTAATTATACCTCACGTTATCGGCAATCGGCGACAGCTAGGGTTTCGTCGCGCATCTCGGAGCTCGAATTCAGCACTCATTGGCGTCCAAAGTTCGATCGAGATCAATTGGATGAGCTCCGCAGAAGATTTGGCAAATTCCAGCAAATCCAACTTTTCGGCAGGTTTCAGTAGTTTTCCAGTAGCTTCCAGCAGTTTTTCGGCGGCAGTCACCGGCTGCGTCTACTAGCTGGATAGGGGTCATATTGGATACCATTGGAATCGGCTCGGCAAGCCCGACGCATCTACGATGTTGACATGGCCAACGGAGGTGGTGGCTCACCGAAAAATGCCTAAAATAGAGCAGCAGTGATAGGTGAAGAAATCTGGCCGGTCTAGGAGGCGATGGCCTCCGCTCCGGTTAGGAAAGATCACTGGATGGTCGAGGGTGTCAAGGCTACCACCCAATTGTGGCGGCGATGGTCACCGGTGGTGGAATCGGCAATGGAAACGTGGCACAAAGGTGTGGCTACCTCGCATCGCAATGACCAGATGGTGGTCGGGACTGGTCGGGGAGGCACGATGACACCGTGGTGGGGCTAGTCGCCGACGATCCGCGGCAAGCTGGCGTCGACAGCAGGGACGACGACAAGCAGAGGGTGGCATGGCTAGGGTTTGGATGGGGAAGAAGAAAGGAAGTGTCGGAGGGGGAGGGGAAGAAAAATAACTGGGTGGCAATATCGTAAATAATACTTGACTCGTGTCCGGCTCGAGTCAACAATAATAACTAAGTCGTATTAAATCCTAAAAAAAATTGGGAAAAATCCCATAAAATCAAACAAGCACCAAAACATCATAATGATATGCTCTAGAACTATCAACCCACCCAAACTACCCGTAACACGTCCTAACGCGGTAAATGGCCTAAAACTAATTCTACGATCCACTATATATAAAAATAAAAAAATAACTGGCATATTCTCATATATTCTAATAACTCATTCTGTTCTACTGTGTTCATGACGTTATTATCATATACTTGGGTACGCATGACCCTCATAGCTCATACACACGAGTGGCATCGACTCAGTACACGTGTTCTGAATCTAACTCGACTTGAAAATAACAGTCGAACCGACCGGTTTTGAATATAAAACCCTGACTTGAATCATAGGTTTTACAATGCGAGCAATAATTAAAATGTCAGATAATTACACAGCATCATCGAGTATTAGGGCATCAAACCCTAATACCCAGACTTGTACGTGGGTCTTCAAGTAGTGCGAATCATAAGCTCCTCCACCCATGTTACTCTAACACACAAACAGTTGCAGCCAAATATGTTTCATGTACTTGACTTAGCTCCTTGTCATGTTCCAAGACTCTGGGGCTTATATACCTTGTAGAGGATGGCTAGCCTTGCTCCAAAGTATTATAACTCCACAGCAAGGGGAAGCTATCGGGGTGGTCAGCTTCACCGTGGTATCAAAATTGGTCTAGTTCGAGCGCTCCCCTCACCGAGATCTATGGTTTGAGACCAACAACTAGCTCCGTCATGGCCACGATCGCCGCTGGCAACGTCACCTCACCCGGCAGCGATACCGCTGCTTCCCAGCTATTTTTTGGCCAACTAATTGCGGACCTTGCCGATCGCCACCACCATGACGTTCCCCGTCCTCCTCTCCGTTGGTCACAACCAACTGCAGCCTCCACTGCACCGTCGTCGCCGTCTTCCGGCGATGGGCATCGGCTGCAAGTATTTGCGTCCAGCTGCCGGCAATCATGTCCGCCTAGTCCTCCTCAAGTCCGACAATTTGAGCCTGTGTTCATGTCCATCAGCCTGACCAGCCTAGTTGACCCAACCCAACAGTTTATTTAACCCAAACCAAGTTGACTTGGCCCAACTAGGTTTGGTTCAGCTCGGTTCAGTCTCGTTCGTCTTATTTTCGAGCTGTTTTCATCCGTTATTGCGCCATTTTTTATAATTCGAAAACCTTTATATTGGTTTAGATGTACATTCACATGATTAAGCATGTTTAGATATTATGATTATTTTTCCCTATTATTTATTTGTTTATTCATTTTTTTTAATATTTCTATGTTTATCGTATATGATGAATGTTTACATTATTATTTGTTATTATTTATATTACATTTATTTATTAATATTAGTCTTATTATGTTTATTAAATTGCATATTTATTTATTTATTTGTATATTTTTGTATCTATTTGTATGTTCGCGTGTATCTTATTATTTATTTATATTTAATTATGCATTCTTGTATTATATAACTATGATATTATTATTATTATTCATGATTAATGAATATTAACTATTTATTTATTGAAATATTATTTAATTATTTATTAATTATTTATGTATTTACTAATACGAGTATATATGATATTTACTCTTGTATAGTCGTGTATTTATATAGTATAATTATATTATTATTTCATAATTATAGTATTATTTATGTTCATGTATTTATTATTTATCTAATTATCTATAAGTATATTTTCTTTCTTATTTATTTATTATTATTATTACATCTTGATTTTCATGCCACATGTTTAGTTATATGTTTGTTAGCACTATTTTGTTTATTAGGATATATTGATAATATAAGCACACACCACGAGCATGCATCACGTAGAGATGTTACTATTTTACTTAATAATGGGTTTTGATGTACGTTTCGAAGTCCAAGCTCGCCGTAAATATGCATATATGATTGGAGCTTGGACCAAAGGTCCGTTAGACTCTCCCTCTCTACTTGACTCCTTGCATGTCGAGTTTAACTGTGTTTTAGATGTAGGACGGCATCAGTGGCATTTTATCACATCCCTCCGATGTCAGGCCATTTAGCTATGTTTTCTACACATGTTTAATAAAACTACAAGGATGAGACCCTTTGTTGGTTTTCGAACTGAAGCTCTATAAATATATGATACAAGCCTCTTTCCTAAGCTTATTATATAAGTACGTGCATTTTTATGGATTTCACGAATAAGAGAGTGAGCGGTATGGAGATATGTATGAATCACACTAGTACTCCTTCAAACCCTGAGGTAGTGTGGTGTATGAGGGTACTGTGTAATGCAACACATTTCCAGAATTTGTGGCACTAACTTAACTGTTCCTTTTGCCACTCGAGTACCATGGCAGGTGTAATATGGAGGATGTGAGGGCGTAAGCATTGTATGTATGAATATGAATATTAGCCATGCATGTGAGCCGACACTTGTTTAAGTATGTTTGCTTACCGCCCAGTGTGAGGCAATTCTGAAGTTTCTTAAGTTTCTGTGGGTAATGGAATACCCATTTGCCAGCTTGCTATTTTACCGGTAGTTATTCGGACCGGTAATCAAATTCATTTGATTACTGACGTGGTTTTCTATTATATGTAGGTGAGGTTCCCTGGCGTTGGCCGGCTTAGGTGCATGGATCAGACGGCTCAGTGGCGGTGGTGGCGGGGGCCCTGTGTTATGTTGTTTGCTTTAAACCATGTATTTTGTGTATGACTATATGACGGGCATATGCCCAAACTATGTGAACCTTGTATGATTAAGATGTATGCTATGATGGTTGTGCTAGCATGTTTTAACTTTATATTATTATATTTTACTGTGGAGTTATAATACTTTGGGGCAAGGCTAACCATCGTCTGCAAGGTATATAAGCCCCAAAGTCCTAGAACATGACGAGGAGCTAAGTTAGGTACACGAAACATATTTGGCTGCAGCTATTTGTGTGTTAGAGTAATGTGGGTGGAGGAGCTTATGGTTCACACTACTTGAAGACCCATGTGAAGTCCGGGTATTAGGGTTTGATGCCCTGATACTCGATGATGTTGTGTAATTCTCTGACGCTTTAATTATTGCTCGCGTAGGGTATATGGAACAGGTAACCATGACCCTTGTTTAAATACCCGCATCATCTTCATGTAACTAATAAGAAGACCTAAGCCAATCACTTGAACTAAGTAGTAAGAATATGATACACGCAACAACATGCAACCTCAAAACTGTAGCGGGGGTGTGCTTCTTCTACAGTTGGGAGTGATCATCACATTTTTAAAGTCACCGCTCATAGTTGTAGGGATGGTTCTACCTCTGTTACGACTAGGGGTGTTCATATAGGAATCCTTTAAGTCTAAGATCCGCCTTTGTAGTATGAACTCTGCACGCATTCTATGAAAACCAAACTTGGTGTCCGTCTTAAGCCTCTACGGAGGGTTGAGATCCGCTTCTGTAAAGTCTATACGCGATAGCCCAACGAGTAGCTTCTAAATTATAATATCACGAGTCGGTCTGTCCCTTCGGGCCGAATTGGGTGTTACATCCTCAACTTGGCTCAGCAAGCTCACTCCGCATAGTCAGGAATGATATGCAACTCATTAAATTCAAATCATATACACTAAGTATGCAAATCGAGGCAAAGTCTCAAATCATGCATTTACACATGATTAAGCATAACGCCATAATTATAAAACCATAGCTTCGGGTTAGAGTTTTTACCCCCTTGTAGTTTTACTTAGTTCAGGCCGCGGTCTCGAGTCAATTTGAGTGAGTTTGAGTCAGACCAATTTTTAGACCATGATTATGGGAACCAGATGGCCGTATGAGCATGTTGTGGAACCTGTATACCTCGAGTATATGCTCATAGCTCATGTTTTTTTTGCTATAGCATAACTGAAGTTATCATCTATATATCAGGTATATCCCGCCTCCATAACATGCATAGATGACCATTTGGGCTCATACTCATGGTTTAAAAGCTGAACCAACCTAAGATTGGCCCGAACTGGGAAAGACAACAAGTAGGTAAAACCCTAACTCAAAGGTGAGTTTTAAAAGGACCTGACTAATCAACCACCAACTGGATCTAGCCAGTGGGTGGCCATGTCCAATTGGTTGCCAACATAG
>JAURVB010010000.1:0-37151 GCA_033002965.1 Piper betle | reverse complement strand
AACGCTACTATGCGCTGCAGTGTTTTGCAGCGCATAGGCAGCGCATTGTATATCGGCCGTTGGATCAAAATCCAACGGCCGACAACGTTTTCTCTTTTTTTTTTTTTTTGCCCGACCCCCTCCCCATCGCCGGATTCCGCCGCCGCCCCGGCCACGCCCCGCCCGCCATCGGCCCCGCCCGGCCACCGGCCCCGCCCCCACGGCCCTGCCCCCAACCGCCGTCCCCCACCGCCACCGTCAGTAGCCGCGGCGGCAACCCCCGCGTCGCTTCCCCCCCACCCCTCCGGGCCGCCACATTCCTCCCCGCCCCGAGCGCCACCGTCCGCCAACCGCCGGCCTGCGTTCCCCCCTCCCCGAGCGCGACCGTCCGCCAACCCCCCGGCCAGCGTCGCGGCCTCGCCGCCCCCCCCCCCACCCCCTGCTCGCTCGCAGTGAGCTTCGACTGCTCACGGCCGCCCGCTCCCCGCCCGCGCCCCGCCACGGCCATGAGTTTTCCAGTCGGCCCACCAACCCCCGAGTGGCGACAGCGTTGGCGAGCGGCCACCGGCGGCGAGTTAGCCGGCGGTGGGATGGCGGCGCGAAACAGAGGGAGGAAGAAACAGGGGAGGGTATTTTTGTAATAAAAATTTGACTCGAGTCGGGATCGAGTCAAGTTTTTATTAGGAAATAAATTTTAAAAAGAATAAAATAATTTCGTTAAAAAAAATTGACTCGATCCCAACTTGAGTCAAGTTAATATTATGAAATAAATTTGAAAAAAAATAAAATAATTTTATAAAAAAACTTGACTCGATCTCGACTCGAGTCAAGTTAATATTATAAAATAAATTTTTTTAAAAATAAAATAATTTCCTAATAAAAACTTAACTCGAGTTGGGATCAGTCAAGTTTTTATTAAGAAATAAATTTTAAAAAAATAAAATAATTTTATCAAAAAAAATTGACTCGATCTCGACTCGTATCAAGTTAATATTATAAAATAATTTTTTTTAAAAAATAAAATAATTTCGTAATAAAAACTTAACTCGAGTCGGGATTAATCAAGTTTTTATTACGAAATTATTTTATTTTTTTAAAATTTATTTTTAATCAAAACTTAACTCGGTCACCAAATAAATTTATTACAAAATAAATTTAAAAATATAAAATAATTTCATAATAAAAACTTAATTCGATCTGACTCGAGTCAATAATATGAAATAAATTTAAAAAATATAAAATAATTTTGTAATAAAAACTTGACTCGATCATGTGCGGGACGGAGTCAAGTTTTTATTACAAAATAAATTTATTACCGAATAAATTTTTATTACAAAATAAATTTAAAAAAAAATAAAATAATTCCGTAATAAATTATTTTAACTCGAGTCGGGATCGAATAAAGTTTTTATTAAGAAATTATTTTATTTAATTTTTTTGTGTATTATTAACTTAAGTGTGGATCGAGTTAAGTTTTTATTATGAAATTATTTTATTTTTAAAATTTATTTTGTTATATTAACTCGAGTCCGATCGAGTAAAATTTTTATTACCAAAATACTCTCCCCTGTTTCTTTCTCATTTATTTTGGCGTGCTACCCTGTGCCGGTGACCTTACCGTCGGCCGCCCGCTGGCCAATAATATCGCCTCCTCAAGGCTGGATGGGCCTGCTGGGAAATACATGGTGCCAGTCTCATGTGGGACCAATAAAATTTTTATTACAAAATTATTTTATTTTTTAAAATTTATTTCGTAATATTGACTCGATCTCGTGCAGGATCGAGTCAAGTTTTATTACAAAATTATTTTATTTTATTTTTAAATTTATTTCATAATATTGACTCGATCCCGTGCGAGATCGAGTCAAGTTTTTATTATAAAAAAATTTTATTTTTTTAATTTATTTCGTAATATTAACTCGAGTCTGGGACCGAGTAAAGTTTTTATTACGATTTTACCCTCCCCTGTTCCCGCACGACCTCTCTCTTGCCGCGCCACCCCACCGCCGGCGACTTCGCCGCCGGCCACCCGCGGGGGGGGGGGGATTGGGGGGATGGCGAGGGTAGGGCGGCGGCTGCGAGCGGGGGGCACAGAGGTGGTGGAACGCGGAGGGGGCCGCGGCTGCGGGCGGGGCGGGGGACTGGGACCGCGGCGGCGGGGGGAATCACGAGGGTGGGGGCGGCTACGAGCGAGGGCGGGGCGGGGGAGGGGGGTGGGAACGCGGGGGTGGGGGGGGCGGCGGCTGCGGGTGGCGCGGCTGCTGCGAGCGGGGCCGGGGGGGTGGGGCGGCGGTTGCGAGCGGGGCCGGGGCCGGAGGGACTGCGGCTGCGGGAGGGCGGGGGCGGGGGCGACCGGCGGGGAACGTCTGCGGCGTGGGCGGAGCAGCCGGCGGCCAACGTCGGCGGCGCGGGCGGAGGTGCCGGCGAGGGTACCTGAGGGAAAAACAGGGGGGAGAATTGGAAAAACGGGGGAAGGGGTGAAAAATGCGTAAATTGATTGATGGCCGTTGGATTTTAATCCAACGGCCATCAATCCAGTGCGCTGCCTGCGCTGCAAAAGGCAGGCAGCGCACTGTAGACGTCCTCTATATATATATATATATGTATATGTATACACACATAAATAATAGAAGAATTTTTTCTAAATATGAACTTTGTGAACCTCTAGCATAGCCATTAATTTTTCATCTAATGGTTTATATTAAGGAGTTCCATAAGAACCACTACATGAAAAATGTATAGTTTTGAATGAAGTTTACAAAATTTACATTTAAAAAAATGGTCATACACTATCATTTCTAATATATATATATATATATATATATATATATATATATATATATAGAGAGAGAGAGAGAGAGAGAGAAGCTACTATGCGCTGCATAAGCAGCTTATGCGATTGTGGTCGCTGGATCCAAATCCAACGGCCCACAATCAATTTACACCCACACACACACCCAACCCCCCCCCCGTCGCACCTCACCCCGCCCATTCCCGCTCCCCCTCGTGCCCCCGCCCTCCCACCCTTCTGCCCCCTACCCTCCCGTGCACCCAGCTCCCACCCTCCTGCCCCCCCATGCACCCAGCCCCTGCCCTCCCGCCATCCCGCCCTATAAAATGCCACCCCTGGATAGCCCCTACCACCCATCCCCCCGATCCCAGCTGGCACCCTCCGCGACACCCTGCTCGCCCCCCTCCTCCCTTGGCAGCCCCCCGGGCTCTCCTCCCTCGCCCCCCGCGCCCCCCCCCACAGCCCCATGGCGCCACCTGCCGCAGCTGTCCCAACTCGTGTCAATAAAAAAATTGACTCGGTCTCCACTCCCAGACGGCCTAATGTGCCGAACTCGTCGCACGAGGGTGTGCTATTTTAACGTTGAATTTTTTTTCATAGGCTTCAGTGGCAACATTTATAATCATCTGATTAAATAAAACAGTTAAGTATTTCTACACAATGAAAATAAAAATTGTTGACGACATAATTGTTGCCTTGATTTATTGTACTTATGTTTCAATCGGTGTAAAAAAATATATTTTTAGATAAAAAATATTTGTGAGTGGAGTCGAGGTAGCCAGAATTACATCTGTCAGCAAAGAACAAATCCAACTAAATACGAGAATCAGGTAAGAGTTAAGCCTTTGAAAGTACTTTGACTTAATTAAAGAATATTTAGTGCGACGATTTTAATTGAAAATATTCTTAGATTTTATAAATTTTGTATTTTTTTAAGAATGGACAATCTTCAAGATAAAGCATATGACGAAGAAGAATTAGGCCAACATATTACAACATTCTATCCGATTGTAGAAGATGAGTTTAAACCGAAGGTTGGAATGCAATTTGATTGTTTGGACGATGCATTCAACTTATACGGTCGTTATTCAAAAATGGCCGGATTTGGTATACATAAACATAGTACAAATTATCATAGGATAACAAAAATGTTATGGTCTTAAGTGTTTGTGTGTTCTAAAGAAGGACATTTAAGAGAAGATGAGTGACAAAGAGAAACCCCCGACAAAGGAAAAAAAGAACTCATCCTATAATTAGAGAAGATTGTCAAGAACGCATCAGGGTAACTAAGAATAAAGAGGGCACATGGAATGTCATGCATTTCGAAGAAGGACATAGTCATGCACTCCTTACACCATCAAAAACTCAATTTCTCAAGTCCCATAGGCATGCTACAAGTGTGCACCGAAAATTGATTGACACATTTGGAGAGGCTAATATAAAAGCCTCTCAACTAATGTCTGTGCTACAAATTGAAGTAGGTGGGGCTGAAAATATTGGTTGTACAGAGAAAGATATTAAAAATGCCCAGATAAAAAATAAAGAAGAGATAAAGGAAATTGATGCCTAATTATTGTTGGAATATTTCGAGGAAATAAAAGAGATGAATGACTCCTTTTTTTATTGCTATGCAGTAGATGATGAGGGTAGATTAAAACATTGTTTTTGGGCGGATGGAATTGTAAGAAAAAATTATAAGCTTTTCTTAGATGTGATGATTTTTGATATAACATATGATACAAATAAATATGCACTTATTTTTACACCATTCTCTGGAGTAAACCATCACGGTCAAACAATTACATTTGGATGTGCATTTTTGTGTAATGAGAAGGCTGAGTCGTTTGTGTGGCTTTTTGAAACATTTTTGAAATGCATGGATGGAAGGCATCCCGGTGCAATTGTTACTGATTAAGATCCGACAATGGATAAAGCAATTAAATTGATATTTCCTTCAACATATCATCGTCTTTGTATTTGGCATATCCTTAAGAAGGAGACTGAAAAATTAGGTGCAATTGCTCATAGAAGGGAGTTTTATGAGCCATTCCATAGTTTAATTTATGGTGCCAAAAACAAAGAAGATTTTGAATCACAATGGAGTGAAATAATGAAAGACAATTGTGTGGAGGAAAATGAGTGGTTGAAATCCATATATGCAATTCGTCATGCTTGGGTGCCTGTTTATAGTAAAGGTATATTTTTCGCTGGTATAAAAAATTCGCAACGAAGTGAATCTCAAAACTCATTTTACTCAAGGTATGTGAACAAAAAAATAGCCTTATTGAGTTTATCATAGATATGAGAGGTCTATCAAAAGACAGAGATTGAATGAGGCAAAAGAATCATATGAAAATTCATATAAAAGCCCAAAATTGGTCACCCCATTCATCATGGAATGTAAGATGACAAAGGTTTATACTCGAAAAGTGTTTTATAAATTTCAAGAACAACTACAATACAATATGGTTTGTTGCTCAGCTCATAAGAAATTAGATGGGGAGGATGTTGAACAATATGATGTAACATGTTGTAGAAATAATAAAGAGTCGGTTGCATGTGTTACTTACAAAGGAGTTAACAGTAGATGCACATATAGTTGTCAACTTTTGGAAAGTGAAGGTATTCCATGTAGACATTTGCTATATGTACTTAGATTGAATGAGGGTGATATTTTTCCTGAACTCTATATCATGAAGAGATGGACAATTGAAATAGCAAAGGAAGTTGTTCTTGAGGGTGATGGAGTGGAACTTCATGGTAATTGCAACAAAACTTTATTCTCTAATCGGGGAGAATTGCACTGTATATTTTATCAATGGGCCAAAAAAGACATATTCATCATTTGAAAAATTTGAACTCACCAAGCAATAACTTTTGGAGATAGGAAAATTGGTAGAAGATGTGGTAGATGATCCGCATCATGGAATATAAGTACATCATGGAATATAAGTACATCCACTGGCACAATCAAAGACAAAAAGAAGTGGTAAAAGATGGAAGAGTGGTAAAGAACTTGTAGTGGACCATATGGTAAAAGATAGGCTATGCCATGGTTGCAATAAACGGGGAGCTGGGTATGATAAACGCACTTGCCCTGCAATTGTATCACAGTGGTAATGTTGCCTAACACAACCCTTGTTTTGATCTTTGTTATATATATTTTATGTGATTATTTTCCATGTTTTGTTTTTAAATATGTAGGCAAAAAAATATTCCATCTAAAAGTGGAGTTGTGGAGTCTATTCAGGGGCGTCGGTGCAGTGATGGCGAATGTCAAAGCAGTGATGCAGAACGACTATGATAGCTCCGAATTTGTAAAGTTTGTACTTGTATTCATCATGTGGAAGAAAGTTAAATGAGATGGATCTCCTGTGTTTTGCTTCTGATGTATTTAAATGTTATCAAAATATATAAGAGAATGTCATTTTTTTAAAATGTTGATTGCATATTTAATTTTACAAACGTTTACCGAGTTAAGACGCATTATTTACACGAGGCGAGACCGAGTCAAGTTTTTATTTATTTGAGTATGGAATGATTCAATTTTTTATTTACTCCACTCAAGTCGAGACCAAGGCATTTTTTTATTAACTTGACTCGAGTCGATACCTCGTTAAGTTTTTATTGAGTCGAGTTGAGACTGAGTCAATTTTTAATTTACTTGACTCGAGTCGAGACCGAGTCAATTTTTTATTGACTCGACTCGGGCCATGAGTGGTGGCAGGGGTGGTGGTGGCTGGGGCAGGCCTGGCCACGACGGTGGGCTGTGGCAGGGGGAGCGGAGGTGGAGGTTGTCGCAGGGGGGGGGCGAGGGGTGGCCGCAGTGGAGGTAATCGCAGGGTGGGGGGCGTCCCGGGGCGGCGGGAGGGTGGGAGGCCGGTGTTGGCCGGGGTGGGGGGGGCCGCGGTGGCTGGTGGGAGGCTGCGGCGGAGGTCGTCCCGGGACGGACGGGCGGGAAAGGTATGACACGGGGCGGCGTGGGGGGGGGGGGGAGCTAGGAGGCCGATGTTGACATGGGGTTGGCGGCGGGTGGGGGGCTCTGGCGGAGGCGGGAAAGGTGCGACACGGGTGGCGGGTGGCCGTGGTGGAGGTTGTCCCTGGGCGGGGCGGCGAATAGGTGGGATAGGTGCAACAGAGGGGGAGGGGGGGAGGGGGTAAATTGATTGTGGGCCACTGGATTTGGATCTAGCGACCACAATCGCATAAGCTGCTTATGTGCTGCATTTTGATGCGGCGCATAGTAGCTTTTATATATATATATATATATATAATTCTTGCATTAAAGTACTGGGGAATTTTATACTCCGATCAAGTTTTAGTTTTTCTTGCGTCGTGGTTGATTTTGACCTCACAAAAATTTTGCGGGCTCCTTAATACTTACTTATTCGAAATTATAATTATTATTATCTATTATAAGGAAAGCATTAAAATATAATTCTACCTAAATTAGAATTGAAAATGTTAATATATTTTTTTGTACATTTATAATTACCTTAGTACTTACTTAATTCTAAATTATAATGATTATTATTTATTATTTAGAAAGTATTGGACTATAATTCTACCTAAATTAGGAATTGAAAATGTTAATATATTTTAATATATTCATAATTAGCTTAATACTTACTAAATTTTAAATTATAATTATTCTTATTTATTATTATGAAAGTATTAAACTATAGTTCTAACTAAATTAGGAATTGAAAACGTTAAGATATTTTAATATTTCACAATTATACATTAAAATTAAAGGTAATACTTAACAATAGATACTTTATTTAGATTTGTACTATTTTAATATATTTATTCACACATTGTTCTTTATTATTGAAAACCTTAGAGTATAATTCTAATCAAATTTAAAATCTTTAAAAATAAATTTTATTTAGTTATTAAAATTCCTAACTATTTTATATAACTATATTTTTATGAAATAATAATAATTTTTATAATTTTTATTTAAAAACAATATCATAATAATTCTAAAATTAATTTTGTATATTCTTCATATATATTATTATTAATAAGTTGTGTGGGTCTTTGGCTAGATATATATATATATATATATATATAACATATACACTCTTTGTTGATCATAATCTTAATTTGCATTCTATGGTGAGCATAAGCTTACTTTGCATTCTTAGTACATCCCTTAGCGTCAATTAACAAATAATTTAGATCCTTAATCCTTGGTTATACCATTTTGGGAAAAGTTAGGCCAGCGTCTCTCGACACCGACCGACACAGGTGAACCGGACCGGATTTTAAAATACTCGCGGGAAAAAAGAGCAGATCTCGCGCCAAACACCACTTCCCCAATTTCACGATATCTACCCTTCTCTTCCCTTCCACAACCTCCCCCCTCCCCCAACAACAACGACGACGTATATAGGTTCCAGATTAGCTACAATCTGCTGGGTTTATTGATTGGGTTCAACTTTCAGATCTAGTACTATTAGAGGTGCCAACTTTTGATTGTATGGGTTTTGATTTTTTGTTTTTTGTGGCGTGGGTTGATGCTTGTAATGTCATTTATTTGGCTAATTTGTAGCATAAATTTTTACCCAGATCTTGTATAATGACGTTTGTGGCATAAATTTTGATTCAAATCTGGTATAATAATAATCTTTGTAGCATAAATTTTGATCTGGTATAGTGACATTTTTGTCATTAATTTTGATTCAGATGTGGTAATTGTGTTGATTTTGGTTTAATCTGAGTTTATTTATTTATTTATTATTATAAGAGGAAATCTTGTAGGCATCGCCGAGAGATCCACAGAACATGCCCAGAAAAAGAGGTTGTAATGATGTTTGCACAGATTTGGGACCTGGGGGTTTCTGGTCATAATGCAGTGGAGAGGAGGAGGACAAGATCTTCATCTTTGAAAATTGATGAGCTGAGGAAGTGTTCCGGTTGTCAAAATGGTGATTCACACGTTAGTATCTTGGATTGGTTTTTATAGCTCTTTCTAAGAAGCTGCCCATTTGGATATTGAGTGGAGCCTTTAATCTCCTGTGTTCAGAGTAATACAGATTCTTCTGGTCTTTCTAGCATGGACAAGCCTGGTGAGGGTCAATTGAATTCAAATGACTATTTCAAAAGAACAAAAGTAAGCTATTGAGTACTTACCAAATCAATTATTTTTTTCAATAATGCCCATTTACAATGTGCGATTATGAAGGCTAAGATGATCATGCATATGGGTGCTTCAATAGTTTTAGCTTTTTACTTCTCTATTTAATTTTCTTACCTTCTTGCTAACATTTGACCGTATGAAGCAGCAAAGTTTGCCACCTGCGTTGCGTAAATCCCCACGAAAATCTTTGGATTCTGTAAATAGGAGTGCCCTTAATTCGGTAAGGACAGAAGTTGCTCGCTCAAAGGATACCTTTCCTCCCAGGAGAGGGCAAAATAATTTACAGAAGAGTTTGCGTGCATCTCCCAGGAAATTAAAATCACCTCACAAAAACAATGGTGGGGGTTTGTATGGTGTTTTAAAGGTGAGCTATACAAGTCTTCTTGGTCAGGGTTATAATTTTTCCAACTGTACTCGATTACGCTCAAGTTTGTTCCAAATCAAGCAGGAACATGAGACAGAAATATATATCTCATCTCCTCTATCACCTCAGAGAAGATTGGACGATCCACTTTGGCCAAAATCAAAGTGGAACCCTAGAGGTAAATTTGTGCTGTTGACTTGGTTTGGGTTTTATTTCTGTGTTGGACGGAGAAGATGATTTTGTTGTCGTCTTTAATCAAGTTAGCTTAGATTCACTATTTTGTTGTGTATGTTGCTGGTTTATATCTTCCCCAGTTAAATTCTTGTAATGTTTTCCTTTCTTTAATTTGATTTTTTGATACTAAATCCACATGTTTATGATATTCTGGTAGATCCAAATCAGATGCAAGCACTGAAAGAAGCTTTGCATGTTAGCATGGCACTTTCATCTGTTGTATGCCGGGAGGAAGAGCAGAAAAGGGTATTTGCATTTTGTAAGGGATGTATAGAACAAGAAAAGGCGGGAAGCTTATATGTTTGTGGATCTCCCGGGACTGGGAAGACACTGTCTATTGGAAAAGTGAAAGAACAGTTGGTGGCATGGTCAAAAGATGTACGTGAAAGTGGCTAAATTTCATTTGTTAATATCTTTTCCAATGGTAGGAAACCTTGAGTAGAAGTGTATATTAAGCTGCATGATTAGTCTGTTAATTTCCTTTTCATTATTAGATATGCAATCTGTGTTTTTTTGAGTAAAATATGTTTCTCTCATGTAGTAAACGTGAGATTTGTTCTTACTCATGTTAGGCTGGATTCCATGTTCCTATTGCGGTAACACTGAATTGTGCTTCACTTGCGCAAACTTCTGCAATTTTTGGGAAGGTAATTGAAGTTGCGTTTCAAACTTTAAGTCAATTATCATGTATGTTATGTAACTGCAAATTTTGCCTGTTTTAGGTAGTTGAAAGCTATCTGCCAAGTAAAAAATACAGTAGCTTCACATCACCTCTTCATTACCTCAAGGAATCCTTTTCAGAGCAAACAAACTTTGAAAAAATGCTGTAAGAAACAAATCAAATTGACTATTTTTTTATTAAGTTTGATCAATCATTAATCTTTTCAAATGAACATTGCTCTACGTTGATGATACCTTGGAGTCATGAATTTTCATGTTCCCACCTATTCCTTTCTTTGCCTTTTTCTTTCTGGCATGCCATGAACATTTCTTGCTTTTGTTTGTTTGTTAGTATAGCACATTATTGTGGTACCACAGAACCATAGACTTGCAGTTATCTTTTTTTTTTTATTCCTGCGATCTTAAGGCCAGATTGTAGTGACCTTCATTGGTATGGTGCATTGATAAAACCTATCCAGAATTGTTTTTCTCAAAATACAGCATATGGAATGATTTATTCAAATTATAATCGCTTTCAATGGTTTCTGGCTTTCTGATGCTTGTTATAACTTAACTTATATTATTGGCCTTATGGAGAATTATTCCTACTTCTAATGACTAATGCAGTGAATATAAGCCCAAATTGCTGGGCCATCTGGGCATTTCAAGTGGATAATTTTCTGTATTAGTGCATCTATATGCTTTTATAGCTCTAAATGACGATTAAGATTTATCTCATTAATTAGTTCTTACCTTCATTCATATGTTTACAGTTAGTACTTGGTCCAAGTTGCCTTTCTTTGACACAAAAAAATTGATACGGAAATATGTGTGATTACAGATTGTTGATCATTGATGAGATTGATTACTTGATCACCAAAGATCTATCAATTCTGCATGAGCTGTTCATGCTAACTTGTCTCCCATTTTCGAGATTGGTGTTAATAGGTATCAGAGGAATGTAGCTATATTTTGTTGTCTATTAATCTATTTTGCTTTATCAACTGCCTCCAGGTAGCAGTCTAACTGTAGTCTTAACATTTTTCAATTGCAGGTATAGCCAATGCTATTGATCTGGCAGATCGTTTTCTTCCCAGGCTTCAGTCATTGAATTGTAAGTATACCAAGAAAATTTTCACATTTACCGTCATGACTCTGATAGTTGTTTGTATACACTTGACTTTTGTGAAGGCTTTGATTTCAAGCTGCTTGGTTGTGACAGTTTCCATGAGTTATGGAAAATTCCAACTTGAAATGTGTTGTCTTACTGTATTACTTACTACATGCCAACAAAGAAGAACAAAAGATAGAATCATCAAAATGGAGCTAAAATACTTGGGCTGATGATGTGTTTTTTACTTTTTTGTTAAAACATACTTGGAAAGCTATACGTGCTATGTATAACGTTTGACATTGCAATATGTGTCTACAATAATGCCATTACTCCCATTATGGTTGTGTTTTCGAGGTGTGTGTGAAATTTTTTTTTTTTGGTCACTCAGATTTGTGAATGAAGTGCATTTTATGTCTGCCTTGTTTTGCAGGCAAACCCTTAGTGGTGACTTTTCGTGCGTATTCTAAGGATCAAATTCTCTATATTCTTCAGCAAAGACTGGTAATCATGGTTATGTTTTTGTTCCCGTCATAGAGATCTGTTCCTTGGTACAATTATCTGCAATCTAGATTCGAGGTTCATATGTTATACAAAGCTCTCAAGAATTATAAAGAATTTAAGAATAGCTTTATCATTCCTGCTGCTCAAAAAAATTGAAATAGATTCACTGGTTTGAAGAATTAAATTTCACTTAGCTACTTAGTT
The DNA here is from genome assembly GCA_033002965.1 of Piper betle. Classification (NCBI taxonomy): domain Eukaryota; kingdom Viridiplantae; phylum Streptophyta; class Magnoliopsida; order Piperales; family Piperaceae; genus Piper; species Piper betle. The sequence goes on along the minus strand of JAURVB010010000.1, from coordinate 25,159 downwards.
CTGAATTGGTTGTCTTTCGAAATTCATATTTTCAAGTTGTTATCCCTTCTACTTACTAAAAGGAACTTTAATTTCTGCAAAGACAAATAACTTACTTCAGTTTAAAATAGTCTCTGACCTTTGGAATTTGATGCAGGATAACTTGTTGGGTGCATTTCATCCCCAAGCTTTGGAGCTTTGCTGTAGGGTATGTTGTATTGATTTTAGCATTTACACTTCGTAGAGCAATCAGGGGACTTACATACTTGTCAGTGTGAATAGAACTAAAGGGCTTTCTTATGCTACTGATTCAATGACTAAACTCAAACATTTTAATCTTCAAGCGAGTTGCAGCAGCATCTGGGGATATGCGGAAGGTCTTAAATGTGTGCAGGTCAGCAATTCAGCACGTTTATCATTAAGTTTTTGAAATATTGGCTGTTGATGTTAGTGGGATATCGTATGTTCTAGTATATTAAATTGCCGTCTTCCTTGCCTTTCGGATGATTTATCTCATGACAAATTTTTTTAATTGATATAGTTAATTGATATAGACACAATATCTGATGCTTGGTATTTATGTTTTGATTCCAGGAATGCAATTGATTTTCTGGAAGCTGAACTAGGGGAATCATCAGTATCCAGCAATGAAGCATCATGTAACCAAGAATTTTGCTTGGTCAGATTCATGCTCCAATTTGTACCAAATGTAAATTCACAATTTTTTTTTTTGGTTTTTTAAAACTCTCATTTCTTCAAACAGGTGAGCATTGACCATATGGCTTTAGCTCTTGCCAAGACATTTAAATCAGCTATTGTGGATACCATTCAGTCTCTTCCACAACATCAACAGGTACTCATGAACAGCATAACTAGATTGATATATTCTATGACTTTTGCAACTTCTTGGGTCTTGTCTTTATTGACTCGGTTGCCTTATCAGATTGTACTATGCTCCGTAGTTAAACTTTGCAATGGGAAGAAGAAGGATACCACTATTGGAGAGGTTGAAACCTGTTATAGAGAGCTTATTTTAACCTCTAAATTACTGGATATGTTCTGATGTTGTCCTGTTTCTCGCAGTTGAATAAATTTTATGTGGATATCTGCAAATCAGAACACATTTCATCTATAAATATGTTAGAATTCTCAAATATATGCAAGGTTCTGAGTGATCAGGTACTAGGACATCAACGCTTCATATATTGCGTGGGTTTTTGTGCTGATAATAACATCAATGTTCAAATAACAAAAAGTTAATCCAACACTGAAAACAAAAATTTAAGCTTACTTTCTTCTTGGGCAAGTGATTTCACCAGAGAAAAGTCATTTCATGCAGGGCCTTCTCAAGCTGGGTTCATCTAGAGAGGACAGAACAAAAAGATTAATGTTAAAGGTCGATGAAGCCGACGTTACCTTTGCATTGCAGGTAGAGAACTTTTACGTTACTTTTTCCATGCAGGTTAATATTTATAACTTTCAACTAGAGGCTAAGTTCACCCATTTTAAAAAACCCATCAATATTTGTCCATAATATCTACTTTTTGTAATTCCATTATTTTCTAGTTTGCTCTAGTATATAACTGTTGTAGCTATCTTACAATGAGTTTGTGTTTATCATGGTCCATTTTGTTGATTCTACTGAATAAACTATAAACTACTTGATTTTATCTTTCTGGTGTAGGGTGTTCGATTTTTCAGAAACTGCCTGCAATGACACCAATTTTGGGAGATCAAATTAAACTTATTTGTTGGTAAAGTCTCTTAATCTGCGACTAAGCATCAATAACGCATTAGATATCTGGATCTTCTTTGTCCTCTCATTCTTGCACTCTTCAACTTGTAAATTGTTAGACAAGTGCATCAAGCTGAACTGCTTGTTCCTTGCCATTGCAAATTGCTTTGCCTAGGAGAAAGTTCCTTTAACATGTTTTACTATTCCTTTACATCATTCATGGCCATATAATTGCGGCTGCCGTCTTCTGTATAACAGTTCATACTGCAAATAGAGAATTAACGTGACTTTTTTTTATTCATTTTTTTGTCATTCATTCGGGGACTTTTTCTTCGGTGTCGTAAATCCTAGACTCACATTGTTAAGATTTTGCCACTGCTTCTCATTCAGGGATGTGATAGCACAAAATGTATTAATAAACATGAATAAATTATTTCATTGTCACACTGCCTAATCATTCCCACGGTGCCAAACTGCCACATCAATTCATCGATAGGATTTGTTTTAATTGCGTGGCGATAATTTGGTAGTATAACATCAAATATTTTCCAGGTTAAAATTTAATATATTAATAAAGATGCGCTTAAAATATTGAACATGGTTGTTATTTTAAGATGTTTTATTCTCATGGTTGGTATGCTTTTGCTTATCAAATTTGAGCTCAAGCCTGGCTTGGTTCGCTTGAATATTTAGCCAAGTTGAGCCTGGTAAATACTATGCTTGTCCGCTACGGGCCCGCGAATATGTAATCACTACCATAGCATCACCCCATTTAACAAGACAAGATTACCAGGAAACATTAAAAAAAGGATGACTTGTTTATGGGTAAATCTTGTTAGGAATGGGATGATTCATGTTAAACTGATCAGATTCACGAGTCAAGTTAACGAGCGAAAGAGCTAATTACCCACACTTAAAACAATAGTTATATCCCTATAATTTTTAGGGTCTTATAAGGTTCTAAGTGATTAAATATATTAAACACAATTAATCCAATTGAGCACAAAAAATGAATAGTCACGAATATATAATCAAGTTAGGCTAAAGTGACTAAGCACGAGAAATAGAACAATCAATGTATGAATAATGCAATAAATAAAATATGAACCCAATTACATAGGTGATGTGCTGGTAACACAAAGATTAATTCCACAAGTAATTTATATTAGTGAATTTGTCAAATTATACAAGTTGTAAAGTGGCTTTGAACTTGATTCACTTAGCTTCCTATCGCAAACAAGTCAAGCTCATCGAAACTAAGTAAAGTGTGCTAAAACAAGTTTATTCAAATTAAAACAAACACAAAAAAAGGAAGAAAGAGAGGATACAATCAATTTTTCAAGAGGTTCCTAACTGGTACATTTTGTATTTTATCCTACTAAGTTTTTTAGTTGGATAGGTCTTTATAGCTTCACAAGCTTTACTATGACAAGTACAAATTAAAAGCAACTTAAGACCTTATGCAAGCATAAGTGTTAAAGAATCTTGCACTTATAAACCCTCTTCAAACACTCCACAAGCGCTAATGAAACTTACACTCCAACACTCTTAGAGCCTACAACAAGTCATCATTTTCTAACGCTAACTGCCAAGGAACTTTTTGAGCTACAAGTCTTATTTGTCAAGTACTTCCCAAGTATCAAGGAATCATCCAACTAGCTCCAACACCCTTAGAGCAACCACCTTGAAGCTACACTTCATTTATCAGCTCACACCTTGAGCCAAGGGATTCTCCTCTTCTTAGTACATCTTCTTTCAAGGCCTAAGCTTATGCGCACACACCCACGTTCACTCTCTCACACCCACGTTCACTCTCTCTCTTTCTCTCAACGCCTTGAGACTTTACAATTTAGCTTAACACTTAGAGTAATTCCTCACATACAAGGTCTCTCATCGTTTACATAATGAAACACCTAAGAATACATACTAAAGATCACAACAATCAACACACAAGTTTAAGATTCCTAATTCACACCACAAGAGCATGAGGGCTGTTCAAACCAACTCCCTAAGGCCCTATTTATAGGTTTTCCAATTGTCTCTTCAAAATAGAGTCATTGGGATTTAAATCCTTCCTTTAGCTTTTTCCAATGGCTAGTTTTTTAACTTGCCCAAATTGAACGGCTATTGAATGATCAATTGATCGTCAACCGAGCGATTATTTAACCTTAGCCATGTCAGCATCGGTTGCCGAAAGCACAACCGAACGCCTACCGAACCATATTTTTGAACTTCACCAATCTATTGTGAGCTTTCAAGCTCCACAATCGATTTTTGAAGTTTCATCAAAGATAACTTCAGTCATAGTTTCAAAAATCGATTGATTTCGAATAGAATCGGCCAATTTAGCTAGGCTAGGTTAAAACCCAGTCAAAATATAGGTGAAATAGGTATTGTTAAAAATTGGTTCGTGAATCAGCTGATTCAGATCGATTTAAGCCAACTCACATACCAATTTGACAAGGAAGATATCGGCTGAACCAAGTTTTATGTAAAAGGTCATGAAAGATACCCTACCTACCTCCCTCATTTTCTCACTACACTGGCACAACAGCCATGATCTCTCATCTCCAGCCACTTACAAACATTTCTTACAGTCAAATATGTCTGATTGTCACCCTATATGGTAGCCATACTCTCCGATCACCGGCCGCCGATAATCACTTCCTTCTATGGTGGAGAGGAGACAAATCAAATGTGCGGTGATTGAAAGTTGTTGCCTTTCATTGTTGATTGTGGCCAACGATGGTGGAAAGCTCGAGCTGGTGTGGCCGTGGCGATACCTCCAAAAACAGAGTGTGACAACTCCTCTAAATTAGTTCCCTTTGTGATAATAAATATTTTTCTTTCTTTTTTAATTGATTTTGAGGTCTTGGATTCTGTAGGTTTTTTTAATCTTATGAATTAAGTGCAGTAGGATGATTTTGCTGCAAAAGATTAGTCTTTTGACATATGAAGGGACGAGACTTTGATAGTTCAGATGTTTGATGATGGAAATGTTGGGGTTTTTTTATTAATTAAGTGAATGAGATAATTTTACTACAAAAGTTGCTTTAGGGTACAATGGGGGATGAGAATGTTTTTGTTTTTTATTTTTTTGAGAAGAGGAGAATTTTTTGGCACCCCCATTTTGTCTAGCTTAAGCTATTTGGGAAATATGATAATCCATGCAAGCCTTGGGTTACTAGAGTAGAAGTTGTAGATGGTTTTATTGCTTTATTGAATTTTTTTATATGTGATTGAACTCAAATTAAAATGTTTTCAACTTAAGTTATCTTTTATGTGTTGTAATAAACATTAACTAGACTTGAGCCTTAATTTGGTAATGACATCTTTTGTTACAATGGGTATTAAGTAATACTTGTTATTAATTACTTTATAAATATATTTGTGATGTTTAATCTCATATATGAATGCATAAACAATAGAAAATTTTGTAATATTAAATCTATTTTGACCGATTTAAATAAACCAATTCTTTTCCAATTTTTGTTGACTAGGTCTAATTTATTGACTCTCCCTTCAACCGATTCAAAGGCCAATTCCGATTTTTGCTACTATGTCTTTAGTTACCGAATGTGTAATTGAATTCATTGTTGAACTTAGTTGCTTCTCGACCTTTCTTCAAGCCGCCATACTTCGGTTGTTGAACCCTTGACCGAAGGGTAATCAAAGTCAATTCCATTGTGGCTTCTCACCAAGCCCAAGGTTTTCGATTGCCGAACACATGATTAAAGGTTAACCAAAGGTCGAAATAGCTTTCTTCCTTGCCCTCACCTCCATGCTTCGGTTGTCGAACTCCTTACTGAATGCTAACTGAAGTATCATCTACTTCAACACTTCATTCCAATCTTTAACCTTTAATCTTTGATTTGATTACTTTGTCTTTTTCTTCTTTTGGAGCCTTCACAAACTTGATTTCCTTCATGATGTATAAACTCTAATAATTGTGCTTAGAGAGTTTTCAATATTGTCTTATCTCCACAAGGTTCAACACATCCGTCAACACAATTTGATGAAGACAACTCCCATGTTGTTAAGAACTCTCTAAGTAGTTGGTATTAATCCTAATAAAATATTCCTTGAACTTTACATATAGATCTTCAATTTTTCAAGTCTTCAAGTTTATCCCTTGTAATCTATTCAATTTCATTGGTTTTATACCTACATAAGTGTAAGTTTAATAAACAATGTAATATGCCATGATGGCATAGTTATGCTAATGATGATTATGTCATGCAACCTATGGGAAATAAGGGGATTGACAATCTTAATATGAGTTAGTAATTCTCATTAATTTATTATTGTAGTTTAAAGCTCGTGAGATGAATACACACTAAACATTCAGATCTCCCCTACATATGAGCACACTCCCCCTAAACATGTACTCATTATATTTATTAACACTTGTCATATGTCATTTCAATAAGTAAATCATTAAATGGAAATGGTTACATACATATGTCTAGCTCACCCACACTCCACCATGAACATTCATCCTTTATAATTTATTACTAATGAATTTAGGACAATCATCAAAAAGGGAAAGATTGCTAGGGCTATGTTTTGATGATCATGCATCCTTTTTATTTTATTACTAATGAATTTGGGATGATAATCATCAAAACATAGCCCCAACAATCTCCCCATTTTTTATGATTGTCACACTTAAAACAATTCCATCCTAAGGCTTGACACCGCATTGGCGACCACACCCTTCTACCATCGATAGTCGACGATTGCTAGAGCCTTGTGACGATTGACCACACCCTTCCCCTCCTAGCCATTGGCCATACTCTCTTTGACCATCGGTAGGCCCCTTTGACCCCTCTGACCATCGTCCTTCTCCTCCTACTTGTCATTCATCCATGACTGGAAATCTTTCCCACCATTGTAAAACTCGTGACCTGATTAAGGGTTTTATAGTCACCATGTAGTCAGTTTGACTGTTTGTTCAAGTCAGCTTAGCTTTCATAACACATGCGCGAGGCCGAGGCCGATGATGTGTACATGATGTGATGATCTCTGCAACCCTGAGTATATGATGGTTGTAATAACAACAAACCAAATCTTGATGTTATAATTTGGAAAGCTGTTCATTGAACTACTGTTGTACAAACTTTATAGAAATGGATGCAACCCTAGAGAAGGCTTAAGACAAACACCTTATGAGATTTCATATAATGCATGCTGATTATACTAACATAGGAAGGATTTTAAACTTAAAGGCTCCTGAATGAGTACTTCGAGCCACAGAAAGGGGCAACACTCCCCGGTGACTTAGAGGGTGACTACCATATGCAATAATCACTCCAAACCTCATGAAGGCAATACCCCCAATGCAACTAAGATGTTGAGTTCTTGAAAGATGCATATGCATGATCCGGTTCTTATACTTTGTTCTAGTGATTTGGATTAGGAATCTTATTACTTGGTGTTGATGAATTGTGGTAAAGTAAACACTGTGTTGTGGTTACCTGTTTTACGTACCCCACAACAAATAAATTAGAACACAGAGATTAGGGCATCATACTCTAGCACTCGGTTTCCAAGTAGATTCTTCATTCGTTATAGGCTGTAAACTCCTACAGTCCCTATTTCTCTAACATTCACTCGCAACTGTAACTAAATAAGTTTTGTGTATCTTAAATTATTTTTTGTCATGTTTTGGGACTTTGAGACTTACACACCTTGCATATGATTGTTAGTCTTTGCTCCAAAGTTAATTACCTTGCACAACAATTATAGTAATCATAATATAACAATACACGTATGCAAACCAACCATGACATACACCCAATCTAGAATCATACATAGTACATAAGTTCAGGGCACATCTCCAATAATACAAACCAAATATATAATGCAAAATATGTAACACAGGGCTCCACCACTATCATGAGCTGTAGATCCATGCGTCTAAACCAGCCAATGCCACAGGGCCTCACCTATATACATATAAAAAATACATCAGTGATAAAATAAATTTGATTACTGGTCAGAAATTACTAATGATATTTCAAAACAGGCAAATAGGTACTCTGTTACCTATGAGAAGCTTAGAAACTTAAAAAAACCTCATAGGGCTGTAAGCAAGAACAATTAAATAAAATAGGCCAGCACATAAGCTTGACAAAACATACTTACATACACAACACACGCCTTCATATCTTCCATATAATACTCGATATGGAACTCATATGACATTGAATTGTTTGTTAAGTTAGTGCCACAAATTTCGGAACTATGTTGCATTACACAGGACCCTCATACATTGCACTATTTTAGGGTTTAAAGGAGTACTTGTACAATATTCTCATGTTCGTAAAACGAAACCTCACATACTCATAATAGACTTAGGTAGGGTTTGTATAATATACTTTTTGGGGCTTGGCTTTCGAAAACTATCAAGGGATCTTAATTTTGAAATTTTGTTAAACTGCACAAAACTCGGCTAAATGACTATGCATTAGAGGGATCCAATAAACACCGCCGACACCGTCCTACGTTTAAAACTTAATAAAAGTCAACACTCAAGGAGTGAAGCAACGATGACGTAGAAGAGTCATATAGACCTGGATGAGTGAAACTCCTCGTCCTAAATTGGCGAGCTCACCCCGCATAACCTAACGTGAAGATGAAACCCGAATCACAATCTGATCGCATTGGCGCGCAAAACGTGGCCATGCCTTCACACATGCAAAACACAAAAAGATTACTTAACTTAATTATCGTACTTAGTGGAGTGTTAAAATTCATTAGGTAGCCTTAATGAGGGTTAGGGTTTAATGTTCACTTAGTGGAAAAGTCCAAACTTAGGGTTATCAAATGGACTTTGTAACACCCCAAATCCGATTCACTCTTGGGAACCGAGTCAGAATGTCACTGGTCCCGGTTAGGTCGGCTAACCTGAACCCAACCTTGTGGATCTACTCTCGGTATCTCAAGATGGAAGATGTCTATCACTATGCATGGATAGATGCACAAAAATAAACCTAACATGCTACTACATGAATAACATGAAAACCAATTCACACACCAACAACAATTGCATAAAATTATTAAAAATTTTAAAAAATAAACTAGACATGTATACGTACTATATTTTTCACATACACATTTAATTCTATCACATCAAAACATTCACGACATTTGAGTCTTGACCCACTTGTTCATTCTATTCACATTTCACTTTTATTATTTGACTTGTACACTAATATTTGTTTCAAATCATAATATCACTATCCATTTTAATTTACTACAATCTTCATCATAAGTATTTCATTGTTCACAATAACATAACACAATTAAAATAGTCAAAACAAATATTCTGTCGGTGTGTGTGCGTACATGTAAGAGATATCTCATTGCTCCTTCGTGTAAGCTAGCTCATCTTACTCATGATCATCACCTATATATATTATAAAAGATGTCAGTAACGAGTATTACTAGTCTAAAAATATAACTAATATCAAATTGGCTATGAGCGCAAACTCTCATATGAAAGAAAACACTAATATACTTCTCATAAACTCTCTGAAGGGCACCTACTGAGGAGCCACTGAGCTGCAGACCCGGTAGCATCCTGAATTGATTGATTTGCTGCTGCTGATGCCTCTCTCGACATTTTCACATTTCATTTGCTGGTCCCTTGGGACTACTAGTATATCCTAAGCCCTCTCCTTACCTCCATAATTCTCCTGGCCTTGAGCATGAAAACTAAGTACTTTCAGGTAGTCGCCTTTAGTACCCTTTGAACCACAAGTCCAGACATACGCTGTACTAAACAGTATCCGTAAACGTCCATGTTTCTCCGGGTGTGGGGAAGTCAAAACGGGAGTTGTCAGGATCCCTCGGGATTGGAACAACCCGCTCACTAATCCAGAACCTGCTTTGACTAGCACGAGCATTGGCTCATGGTACGTACGAGTTGGTTTTCCCATCTCTCGTCTCATTAAAAACTCGATAAAACTATATATAGGTCTGGGAAGGGATTTATACAATAGGCCCGAAGGCAACTTGTGGTGGATCTTGTTTTCGAAAACATACTTGAGAGATGTCATCCTCGAGGGTTATTAATCATGAAGATCGATTGATTAAATGACCTGGGTTAAGTGGGATCCGATAAAATGCAACTTAGCTCGTCCTGCAAGTAATAAAACAATGCACAATAGAATATAGCATAAAACAAGAAGCGAGTCCTAAAATGACCTAGTAAAAACTCCAATCGTGTCTACGCGCCTAGGCAGTGAGCTCCTACTCTGTACCTACACATCAAGATTAAATACTAATGCCCAGTATAATGCATGAATCCTACACTCCTCATCAATCAATACAAGACAACATCAATTTACATGCATTTAATTCAAACTCAAATTCACTATTATCATCCGTTAACATGCATTTAAAATTAAATCAACACCTATTTACAATCACACCAAAATCATAAAACAATCAAATAAAGAAAATTTTTATACCTAATCGTCAGTCACGCAGTGACGGCGACAAGGTTGTGGCCAGCTCGAATGAAAATTGTGGGGAAGAGGGAAGGGAGAAAAGAAGAAGGAACTTGGATGGGGAGGATGATGGCCGGCTACATGGTGACAGTGGTGGAGGTGTAGAATAAATGGATGTCAGGGGGAAGAAAACGAATGGTCGTGAGAAAAGCGAGTGGTTGGGGAGAAAAATGAATAGTCGGTGAGGAAAACGAATAGTCAATGAGAAAAGCGAATAGTCGGTGAGAAACATGAATGGTCAGTGAGAAAAACGAATGGTCAGTGAGAAAAACGAATGGTCGGTAAGAAAAATGAATGGTTGGTGATAAAAATGAACGGTCGTCTCGTAATTAAAGTTTAACTCTACTATGACCATAGAAAAATAATACTAACTTGTAATAATTCTAAAAGAAATCTATAAAAACAAGGAAAAATCCCAAAAAATATAAAAAACATAATATTACAATGACATGCTCTATAACTAAGAACCCACCCACCCAAACTGCCCGTAATACATCCTAATGCGTTATTCAACCTAAAAATAATTCTTCAATCTAATTAAAAAAATAAAGAAAAATCCGGAGAACTCTCATATATTCTGATAACTCATTCTACTGTTGTCTTACTAACGTTATCATTTTATATTTGGGCACATATGACTTTCATGGTTTATAACACAAGATCGACCTCGGCTTAGTACGTGTATTCTGAAATTGACCCAACTAAAAATAATGGTCGAACCGACTGGTTCTGACTATAAAACCCTGACTCGAAACACTGGTTTTACAAACTTAACTAGACTATTTTTTGGATTGACCAAACGATGTCCAAATGGACTGAAATTTAGACAAATGGGCCCTGATACTTAAGGGTGACAAGTGATGACCCATGGGCCAACATTGTAAATAAGACCCACTGAGGTCAAGCTAAGGTGATAGGAAAGATGTTCTTGGGCCGCACACCAATTTTCCTAAGTCTCGTTCATAGGCTTGGAAACTCCAAATGGGCCTGGGTAAAAGGGTAGAGTTAGCCAACACCTTGGGCTTTAACCTAGTAAAATATCATGTCCAAAGCCCATGTGATTATGCCTAAGTGGGCTCAAGAAGGGTAGGCATTCGCTAAGTCATTTTTGGAGATGGGTGGTTCTGTTGGGCTTGAAAAAATCTTAACACAAGATCTACTAGGCCAAAGGGCTCCCAAATTTTAATATGGTGTTATAGGGACAAAACCTAATGTGTGAGAGTGCAAGTTCATCACCATTTGACTAGTTTCAAATTTTATATTCAGAGTTAGAAAACCAGAGTTTCACCTTGTATTCCTGGGCACGCAAGCTTAGGGTTCACCCTAGGCAGTCGGGATGACCTCAGGAACTATGACGGACTAAAAAGGGTTTCCGAACACACAACAAGAAATCAAGACCTGCGAGAGAATCGTTCCTAACATCTAATTAGACTTGATTCGACTGAACTAGAAATGAAAAGGTCGGACACGTAGACCCAAATGGGCATAACAAACACTAAAGGAGGGTATGGTTGGGCAAACATACACCATACCATACTTGAATTATGACAAGGGCCAAACCCAACTAACCTGATTTGGGTCAAGACCGTACTGACTCAAAACTCTCGAACGAACAACCCAAGTTTTACAAATGGTAGAGTCAGATACCATTAGTAGACTGATTTATCTGTCTATACAATAATATACATTTGTTGTTCTTGTTCATTTGATCGTAGATTTAAATTTAGACCTTTGATAGCGATATGACGTGTTATTTAGGGTTTTGGTTGGGTTAGTAATTTCGAGAGAATGTCATTCAACGAATATCTAACCTAATTTATGTTTTAATTTCTTTCTAATTGCGTCCATAAATGTCAAAATATATAACCCATTTTATTTCCTATTTTCTTTTGACTTGCGTACGTAGATTGTTTCACACACCTTGACAACCTTTAGATAACTTTTAAAGGTTCATAGAACCCCCACTTTACACTTAATAATTGATCTTATATGTATGTTTGTAATATTTGATATTTTATGTAATCAGAGGATATAAAAATTTTAGCCATATTCTTCGCTTTCAGGATAGACCAAAGAAAGTACGGAAGGTTGTATGAAATGATTCGGTCTTCTATGATTTGTCCGCAAATATATTGTTCGGTCGTGTAACAGGAACTATAACTCCAACCCCAGCCTGGGATGAGAAAAAGAAGAAGACGACTGCGGACTGCCCAACTCCAATGCTTTAACGTACAACCCTGCAAGGTTATTTGTCCTTAAAACAATATTGTTCTTCCAATTCTCGTGACATTGCACAAATTTAACCTTTATTTGTCAGAGACACTGGAAAAAATATTGTGCGAATATAAGCCACACCCCCTTGCGCTCCTGCAAATCACGATGCACGCCGAACACGTGTAGTAGGGTTTCTGTTGCGTACTTTGAAGGGAGGCGGGTGTTTCGGGAGCGAAACACGCCGCGCGGTTTGCTGTTGGGGCGAAAAATTTTGTCCCATAGAGAGCGGCCCGTGACAGAGGTACTGTTTTGTTTGTCCCTTAAAAAATAATGTCGTTAGTTCGTTATATATTTTAAATTGAATGGGCAGAATTTGTGTTTGTGTGTGGACAATACCCACCAGCCATTCCCATATGGAAAGTTGAAAGTGTTCAGAGTAAAAAATAAGAACTAGAATGTGTAGATAAGAATGCTCATTGACGTTACATTACACAATAACGCATATATTTGTAATAATAATCTAATAATTCGAACTCTTTGCTAGAAAGGGGAAGATATTTTTTAAATTAACCATTGGATGGAAATTCTCACGTAATTATCAGAAAAGGGGAAGGAAATTATTATGAATTATCTTAAATATTTGCATTTAAGTACTGAAGGTTTGGTTTTGGTTAAAAAAATATTAAAAAAATGGCTCTTGACTTTTCCAATTGCACTAGAGTTGGCTGGCTGCTGTGTGCCAGGTACGGCAATCTGGTTGCTGCCGGCTTCGGGCAGCCAGGATGCATGGAGCTCAATCCAGTCGCCCTTGGCATTGTTGGCAACATCAAAGTAGGCGGTCTGGCGGCCCTGATTAAGTGCCCATGGTGGTCCAACTAATAGTTTTTTACTTTTATAAAAACTTAGGTTGATTTGGTTTTGTTTTTATTTATAGTCAGGTCACTTTGGTTTGTTCTTCATTTCAAACTAAAGATAACTTAGAGAGCAATTTTATTCCGTTACAAAATTTTATATTTTATGTTAATTATGTCTAATTTTTCCACTCTCTTGTAATATAATTTATTTTCCCATTTTTTATATAAAGCTCGTCAAATTATTACAATATCGTTAGATCGAGTTTTATTATATTAAAAGGAGGCAAAGTTGTGAAGCAAAAGTAGAGATTGCTTAGAGAGAGCAAAGGCAGAGAAGAATGTGGATGTATATGCCACACACGTTATTGGTTCTCTTTTGTCCTCTGAACCTGCAGTCACCCTTCCAATCATGGCCTACCAAGTCATTACTTGTCGTATTTACTCTTCATTCCCCCTATAAAATATAAAATGCCTCCATTCAAAGTACCACTTGCAATCCCAATTTCAATCTTTTCTTTTTCCCTATGTTTGGAAATATACACTCTAGCAAAACAAGCCAAAAAATATTTCCCCTACTCGACGAAATAAATAGGAGACACTCAAGATAAAAATGGATGGAAACTTTCCTCCCAATTTAGAGAAAAGGAAACCAACCTACTCGATCAACTTTGATTAAGAAATCTCTTACAATCAAGTATCGAAATAAAATTTGAGAAAACACTCCTAACCTAAATCAGATCAATAACAAGATCTGAAAGATACAATTCTTGAGAAATTGAGAAAAATACACCTCAAATGAAAAAATGGATCAATCTCACACCCTGGATTACGACCCAACTTCAATTTGAGATGATGAAAAACTTCTCCAAACTCTCCCCTTGTGAGTGAAACCACTCCCCGTTATATGTGAAAAAACTCCACCCAAAACATGTAGAAAATTCTACCAAAGTGTGAAAAACTTCACCCCAATAAAAGTAGAAACTCTACCCAAATGTGAAAAACTCCACCCAAAAGAGTAACACTACTCCCAATTACCCAAATGTGAAAAACTCCACCCAAAAGAGTAACACTACTCCCAATTACAATCTACAGACAAAGGTAGAGAAAGAAAAGAAATTAACCACTGTTGATCTTGTTGAAGAACCCCAAGTCATATCTTCACCTCACAACAAACAATTTCACTTTCTTCTCCCACATGCACTACCAATAGTGACCATGTCTAGATCTGTAATCCCTCAAGTCTCCCTAAAGGAGAACACTCCATGGAACTTCCCCAAAGGAAAGCATACCGAACACATACCTCTAATCACATATTTATAGACTAGAGATATGAATACCACTTGGAAATGAAGAGCCAACTCCAAACACTACTCTACTCCTTGAGCATTGGAATCCTCACTAATGAATCTCTTCACATATTCCACAAATTCTCATCGAATTCGTCGTACCTCTTGGTTTATCTTCATGTCTTCACGACTTTCAATGTGACTGAATACTTTCTCATGGGAGGGAATATCTCAACACCCTATACATCCACATCTCTGAACTGTCATGGTCTCTTCTGGGCAACCTCCTCCCGCTCATGAGATGATGAACCATGAAGATCTCTTTGACATGAGCTCGCTTGAATCATAGCTTCCCCGAAAGTAAGAAGTTCAATCGTATGAACTACATATAATCTATTTAAAATTAATTCAAGTTTACGTATTCGAATAATTTGTTGAAAACAGGAGAGGTTTATCGAGGTTTTATTCTAGGAAGGTGAGGTCGTTTCCGTGCATGGCGGATGTGAAATGCGTGGAAGACCTGAAAAAGGTGGAGCCATCCATTAGGAAGAGGAAGAAGTGCTCACTCCAAATATGGGTCATCTCTTCTTCTGGCTCCTCTTTCTTGCAGGAAAGACAAGAAGAGTGCCTATGGCTTTTGTAAGGTGTGGTAATTTGTAGTATTGTACATATGTTGGTTACAAAAAACATGTATTGTATGTAGGTTAGCTTCCTCACTGATCAACTTAAAATGTTTATGATCTTAGTGCATATAATATAACATGGTCTGTTTATGAAATTTGATTTATACCTTGAATTTTTTTTCTGCACATTTTTTGAGTGGGGTACCTTTTCCCCCCAAAGTATAATTTTTAACAAATTTACTATTTTAAATATTTTACATAAATATTTCTTATTTATTGTGATCACATGATCGCAACCCATGGAGCCTAAATTAGTATAAAATTGATTAGCTGGTTTTCTAATCAAGTTTTAGGCAAACCAAGAAATGCAAAATTGAAGAAGTATATTACACCTTAATTTTATGCAATTACTAAAACCAAATACTTTTAAAAATCATTAACAGTGTGAAAAAGTATGTGATTTATGCCTTGAATTTAATTAATCGAAAAAGTCGTTGCACGCTTATGTGAAGTACATGCAACTAAAAAACACTTAGAATAATGATTCTAATAATATTAAAGTTAAATTATATGTGAATATATAAGAAGCGTACTAGTAATATTTACATTTTAAACACTCAATCAAGACAAATCGAGTCTGATCAAATCTCTAACTAATTATAAGGTTTAAGATTTTAGGTTGAGGCCACAATCAATGTTGCTCCGTGAGCTAGGAAAATCATTTCAACGGCATCCTAATAATATATTAGCTTTCCACTAATTAATCTACTCTTATATTAATAAAAAGGGAGCCGAATATTGGCCTCAGATTAAAAGTACGAAAATTAGTTAATCAAAATACAAAAAATAAAATAAAATAAAATTAGAATCTATCTCTAAGTTATTCTTTAATTATCATGTAAAGATCCTATAAAGATGAGAGTTTATCTATGATATATATGTAATTATCGTCTATCACATTATTTAATAAGATAAAAATTGAAAATATATCTTTAAAGTTAAAATCTATATTTAAGCCGCATTGCACGATATCATGCCCGGCTAAAATAATGTTGGTAGCAAAATACTTAATCTGTCTCAATCAAGGAGTTTATATTATTAGTGCAATTAGTGTAATTGGTGCAAGTATAATCCATAATACTCTTAAATAGGTCGGGTCTAAATGGATCCGAATACCCGATCAACGGGACCCGACAGTGAAGGAATTCCCCAGCCATTTGGGGGTTTAGGGTCTGCCGGAGCCCCAGCCTCGCCACAGAAGGATGCGATCCGTCTTCTCCCTACGCCCGCCTCGCTGCCGGACCAGTAGCATAGAAGGTCTGGTTTGCATGAGAAATGCCAATTGTATTGGTTTTATACGCAACAGCATCACTCAATAACATAAACTGAGAGCTTTAAGCTTTCCCATTTCAAGGCTTCACCAATTTTTTTATTCCTTTTGGACTATTGTTTTAAGCTTCTTATGTATGCACAATGATTTTGCAAACTAACAAGTAGCAAGTGCAATGGAATTATCTTTTGTGAATTATTGCAGCTTGATTGGGTATGCTTTGTGCCTTTTTTGTTCAGCTTCTACTGAAATTAATGTTTACCTGCTCCTTATTAGTGGCATGGTTGTTAGATCTGTGCCTTTGCTTGAGTTTTTCTGTGGCAGGGAAGTTCGGACCAGAGCAAAGAGTAAATTAGCAGAGCCCTAGGAAACCAGTACTACTAGTGTTCCTTATCTTGAAATAACATTCTGACAATGTGCTAGCAGCTTGTCCAGGGTTGATCTACCTCATTGCTTTCTAATTTTGGCAAGAATGTCAAAATCACAATTGGCTTGGACAATTTTTGACTCAAACACTAGTTCGAAATGGTTTTCCATGCTATTTAATGCAGATGGATGGAATTGTAAGGAGCTGAATCTCAATCAACTCAGTGGATCATTCTGAACAAAGAAAAGCTGTAGAAAAGAAATTCTATAGTTATTTAATGGAGTAGCTTTTCAACAACCTCATTTGAACATGGCCCATTCAAGAATTGGAACAGCACTCCAACAGCCTTATTGAAACATCGTCTACTCTTTAATGAATTTGGTTATTACAAGATAAGTACTGTCACCATCTTGAATCGTCACATTAAGATAGGAAATTATTTTATACGAGTAATTATTCTTGATGGGACATAAGAATTGAACTTCCAGAGACGAGGAAGGAACATCCACATTTTTCTTAATGCCACGCAGATCCTCCAGTATGCATGAGCCGGTGAAGTGACTGCAAAGAGGACAACAAGAACGACAACTGTTATGAAATTGAACAAGGATATGATCATTAGTACCAAGCTGAAGCGGTGGAGCATCAATCCCAGAGCCCATGTGAATGCTGAGGACATTGAAAAGAAGGAAATGGAGGTCATTTTAAGGGCCCAAGGTACTACAAACTTCAACCCTAATTGATCTGTCCAGGACGCAACGATGACGAAAATTGCAGTTACAATTGAGCTAAAGAGTGCCAAAGCATCTAGCAGTATGAACACATGGAAAACTGGTTTCCTTCTGAAGTATGCTAAGCCTTGTTTACTTCCTGAGCTCTCGTATTCACCTGGAAGTGTGAAGATGGAAGCAAAGGATACCGTCGCTATTAGTGTAGCTGCCACTAGAAGAGTGTTGGCTGTTTTTTCCCACTTTTTCTCCACTTTTGGCCCTGAAATTTGACTTTGGCGATCTGACAGATGTTTAGCTGCTGATTCAGGCGTGAAAGAACCCGTAGCTTCCACCACGGCCAAATATATTGCAGCCTGCACATGTCACACAAACATAACTATATCTCACGAGCGGTTTATAGAAGAATTGTCCGAAAAGTGCAGCTCCCAGCAATTTGGGTACGTGTGTACCTCCTTTTCGTGAGAGTTAAATACGAATGCTAGAATTTGTGTATATTTGATGACGATGATGATGACAATGTTAATATATTTACCTTGATCTGGGTCCTCTAGGGGCATGAATACGAATCTTTTATTTGAATAATAATTGTTTCATATATATACCTTTTGAGAGAATGGCATGCCCCATTCGTCCTTCATCTTTCCTGCTATGATATCTCTAGGAAAATGACCTAGATTATTTGGGGAGTGCACTGAAACCCGCTTGTCATCCAACAATAGGAACACCGTCCAGATTGACTCTTTGATGATGGCAATATGCAACGCTGTGCATCCCATCTTGTCTCTAGCATTTATCAGCTCCTTGTGTTCGTCTGTTTGTAGGATGTAGCGTACGAAGTCTAAATGCTCATACTGGGTGCCTAGGTGGAGAACAGTCATGTTGTTTCCATCTGTTGCACCCACGGTGTCTGGGCAATGCTTAATTAGTTTCCTGTAAATTCTGATGTGGCCACCTGCAGCAGCCATATGAATCGGAAGCTGGCCGTTCTTATTCTTGTAGTAAGCTGCCATAGAATTGTGCGTTAACAAATGATGAATTGTTCTATGCAGGCCCGTATAAGAGGCAATGTGAAGAGGTGTATCCCCATCGCTATCTACGCAAGTGGTGTATCCAGGAACCTTTTTCATCAACTTTGCGGCAGTATCTGCAAGTGAACAAAAAGAATAACATATTAGAGTAACATTTTGGGAGAGGTCTAGCATGGGCTTGGGGTCGTGTAAACTTGCCTTCATTCTTGGAGGCGATTGCATGATGCAAAGGTGTGATGCCGCGTTGCAGAGAATTCTGCCGCGCTTCCTCAAATGTCAGAATGTGGTCTACTATCTCCCAGTGGCCCCTTCCCGATGCAAAGTAGAGTGGAGTTGCACGCTCGGTTTCCATCCAGAGCAAGCTTGGAAATGCACCTGTGAGAACCTTCACCACCGCCAGATGACCATTCAGAGCTGCCAAGTCCATAACAGTGTGTCCAAGAGAAGATTCCATTTTTAACCACTGCTGCAGGTTTGATTTTGAAGTGGTGTCACCTGAGTCAGCCTGCTGCATTGTTCGCCTGGCATGGTCAATAAGAACCTGCACAATCCGAACGTGGCCCTTTTCTGCTGCGGCGTGCAGAGGAGTGTAAGCCATGGAGTCGATCTCAGTGAGGAGGGAGGGGCACCGGCGGCACACCTCTTGCACCACCTCCTCATTCCCATGCATGGCCGCAATGTGAAGTGGGGTTTTCTTTGTTGTTGGCGTCGTCTGCTTCATGAGAACATTCTGGTTCTCGCTGCTCTGCTGCTCGAGCAGATTCCTGAGTTGCTTGTCTTCCTTTGATCTCAGTGCCCGGTAGAGGTCTGGATTCATACCGGGCACCACCTCCGATATGGGCCCCTTGGGAGAGTCATCATTTGGCTTGATTCCTTCTATCTGACCTGATTGTATGGCCTGTCGAATCAGTTTCTGAATGTCTTCGTCGTCCATTTTAGATTTCTACAACGTTAATGAAATTATGCCCTCCTCGGAATTGGGAACCTCTCCCCGTGAAAGGCGATCGAAGTTTGATCAATGTTTGGTTTATAAGGTAGTTTATGAGCAGACAATATAGGACAGTTCACTTGGCAGGCTTGATGACTGGTTTTGGGTCTGATCCCTTTCGTGAAGGGGAGCAGCCCTCTCTACATATATTGTTGTTCAGCTCACTTTTCCTTTTGCTTTTGTACCTCCTCTTCCTGTTCTTTATTCTTCTAAATCTTTTTTGTTTCCTCTTCGAGTTTCATCGTCAAGCAATGTTTGATCCAAAAAATAGAGAATGGCACTCTTTCTCTTTGATTCGAATGTGCAAACGAGGGTGCAATTGCACAATATTAGCCATCGGACGAGGTTCTTGGATATGAAAAAATTAAAGAGATGCAACTTTTGCTTGTGACTCGGACTATAAAACCATTTGTATCGGTATACATTTGAAAGAAAAGAACCCAATACTTGGAATGACTTGTGTAATTGATATTCTTTTCAGAAAATAATCAATCTTAACAGCTACCAGACCTGTAGCAGATGCATGTGTATATATACAAGATGCAACTATTGATAATAATTTAACAAACACGAAGTCAATTACTTTTTGAAAAATTACATTTATATATATATATATATATATATATATATATATATGAGATGCGTTTTTGCATCAGGGTAGTAAAAAATTTATGATTCAAACTTTCATTTGGGCTGTTATTATGATTGGACGACCTAGATTTGATAGAAACAAAAACAAAAATCTTAACCCCACGCCCTATTCTCCCTACCCCTTTGCCCACCCGCCGCCACTGCCGCCCCTGGCCCTGGCACCCCTGCAAAACCCGTAATTCGAATCAGGGTTTTATAGTTTGAACCAGTCGGTTTGACCGTTATTTTCAGTCAGGTCAATTTCATAACACGCGTACCGAGTCAAAGCCGGTCTTATGTTATGAACCATGAGAGTCATGTGTGCCCAAGTATATGATGATAACCCAGTAAGACAGCAGTAAAATGAGTTATCAGAATATATGAGACTATGCCAGATTTTTTTTATTTTAATTAAATCGTAGAATTATTTTTAGGCTGAACAACGTATTATGATGCGTTACGGGCAATTTGGGTGGGCTATTAGTTATAGAGCATGTCATTGATGTGTATTATATTTTATGGGATTTTTTTTCTATTCTCTGGATTTTTAGAATTATTACGAGTTAGTGTTCTTTTGACTCGAGTCAGAGTCGAGTCAAGTTTTAATTATAAGACAATCATTCATTTTTCTCATTGACCATTCGTTTTTCTCACTGACCACTCGTTTTCTTCCCCTGACATCTATATATTCCACACTTCTTACATTGTCATCATTCAGCCACCACCATCCTTCTCACCCAACTTCCTTCTTCTTTTTCTTCCTTCCCTCTTCCCCACACTCCTCACTCGAGCCGGCTGCAACCTTGTCGCCGTCGCCGTGTGACTGACGATTAGGTATAGAATTTTATCCGATTTAATTATTTAAAATTGATATTTATTAGCACAACATGCTAAGATTGATTAATTGTTATGATGAATGCCTGATTATAGTTGAAGTGATGATTTGCACAATTTGATTGATAGTGAATGATTATTAGTGATATGACTTGATAGTGATGATTATTAATGATTTAGAGCAATGCTAATTAACTGGTAATGTAACTTAGAAAAAATGTAATAAAATTGGCATGAATAGGATGAGTTAGAAATACTTTTACATTGATGATTATTTGACTATTGTTGGATGATGATTACATTGTATGTGTGATGTCATGACAAGTTTGATGCATCATTCAGTTAGCGGGCATTAGCTTTTAGATTTGATGTCTAGGGATGGAGCAGGAGCTTGCTGCTTAGGCACAAGGACACGCTTGATGCTTCTGCCAGGTCTGTGAGGACTCACTTCTGGTTTTATCTCTATACTCTATTGTGTTTTGTTTTTATAGGTAAGAGGACATGTCGAATGGTGGATTTATTGTATCCCATTCCACGCGGGCCATTTAGTCGCACATTATTTTCGGATTAATAACCTTCGAGGATTAGATCTCTCGAGTTTGTTTTCGAAACTCAGATCCAGCTCACGATGCCTTCGGGCTTATTATATAAATCCCTACCCAGACCTATATACACATGTTTTTCGCATTTTTAGTGAGAGATGGAATGAGGAAAATTCGACAATTGTGCTACGCGAGCAGGCACGTGCCAGTCAATAGCGGGTTTGGAACTGGTGAGCGTCCACTCTATTCCTGCGGGATCCTAACAACTCCCGTTTTGAGTTCCTCACACATGGAGAAATGTGAAGGTTTATGGGTACTGTTTAGTACAACGCATGTCCAGATTTGTGGTTCAAAGGGTACTAAAGGCGATTGCCTAAGAGTACTTGGTCTTCATGCTCAAGGCCAAGAGAATTATAGAGGTAAGAAGAGGGCTTAGGATATACTAGTAGTTTCGAGGGATTAGAAAATGAAATGAGAAAGTCAGCAACAGTAGAACAGTTAGTTCAGGATGCTACCGGGTCTCCAGCCCAGTGGCTCCTCAGTAGGTGCCCTTCAGAGAGTTCACAAGAAGTATATGAATGTTTTCTTTCATATGAGAGTTTGCTCTCATAGCCAATTTGATATTAATTATATTTTTGGACCAGTAACACTCGTTACTAACGTGTTTTTATAATATATATAGGTGATGATCATGAGTAGGATGAGCCAACCTAGATGGAGAAGCAGTGACGTCTCTTGCATACACACATGTCAGATGATAACATGTTTAATATTTTGAGGAGGATGTAATGAAATGCAATACATGATGATATGGGGTGATATGATGTATGTTACAGTAGAAAGATTGCTAATGATGACATGTTAATAAATATATTTAAACATTGCATAAGTACTACAAGTAAGTCAAGGCCAAAAATTAATGAGAAATATGAATAAAATGCATTGATGGTTTAAGAATCAGTTAGGTAAGATGAAGGGAAATCAGTGCAGAGATGAATTATATAGTTGAATGAAATTATTATGTATTTATTATTTATATATGTATACATGTTGATTTGACAGGGTGGCCCTTAATTACACTTTTAGGGGAGGTTTTATTTTATGAATCTTATCAATTTTATCATAGGTATTTTGGTATGCAAATTGGTTGTCATGTTATCCATATAGTAGCATGTTAGGTTTATTTTTGTGCATTCATCCATGCATAGCAATAGACATCTTCCATCTCGAGATGCCGAGAGTATATCCATGGGAGTTGGGTTTGGGTTAACCGACCTAACCGGGAGTAGTGACATTCTGGTTTGGTTCTAGAGCGTGAACCGGATCTTAGGTGTTACACCCCCCGCCCACCTGCCGCCATTGTCCACTCCCCCAGCACTGCCCCCTGTCGCCTCCTCGGCCGTGGCCCCCCGATCGTCCCCTCCCCTCCACCCTGCTACACCCCTCGCCCGCGTCACCTCCCCCTCCCCCTCTGCCCACCACCCCCGGTTGTCCCCTCCCCTTTGCTTGCTCCACCCTCGCCTACGCCGACCGTAGCCCCCCCCCCCCCCGGTCGTCCCCTCCCATCCGCCCTGCTCCACCACTCGGCAATGCCGTCCGTAGCGCCCCCGCCCCACATTGCCTCCTCGGGCTTCGCACCCCCCTCACCGTCCGTCACCTCCCAAACAACGCCGACCGTAGCTCCCCCCCCCCCCCCACTTGCGATGGGGTAGGGGCGACGGTGAAGGCGACCAGGTTGGAACGGGGGTAGTTTAAGTAATAAAAATTGACTCACTCCACACTCAAGTCAATAATAATAAAATAAATCTTAAAAATACAAAATAAACTAAAATACAGCTAATAATAGTCCAATGATGTGTTATAAAATAATACGGGGGACAAGAGGGAAGAGATTAATGACCGATTCTTGTCTTATTTTTGATGATTTGGCCCTATTCAATAACTCATTTCCAATCGATTCAATGTCTCATTTCCACTCCGATTCAATATCCTATTCCGATTTTTGCAACTATGGTTTGAATATCAAATGCATGAAGTTCACATGCGTGGCGAGGCATCTAGTGATTTGTTGGTGCTCTCAAAGGGGCCTGATACACATGTGCAATCTCATAATATTTGGTGTGTAAACCATTACAAATTAAGTACTTATTCTTATGAAAGAAATCTAAAGACACAAAATAGTGGAGTGGTAGTAATAGGTGAGGCCCTCATGGTACAATAGCATATTATGGTAGATTGTTACAGATTTTGGAGCTTATTTATCAAGGAAAGAGAGCAGTGATTCTCTTCAAATAGGAGTGGTTTGATGTTGCCTCATACAATTGAGAGTACAAAGTTGATAAATATGGACATGTTAGTCTTGATATGAAAAAGGTTCTAAAAACAAATGAGTGTGTTTGACTCCTTGCATGTAATGTTTAGTCGTGTTTAAGACGTGACATAAACTAGTGGTATAAAGCTTCTTAACGGAGAGAAGGTTGGTTCATGGGGAATGATGGAACTAAAATCACATCGTGGACACAGATAAGGGCTGATAGAGACACTTCCTTTGCCAATTGTAGGAACCTTACTTCTATCAGCCAAACTAACAAATATTGGGTAACGAAAAGGAAAATAGTTGACAAACAGACTAGATAAACTTGTCATGTGATCTGTTGCCCCAAAATCAATGAGCCACTTACCCTGTGCGGAAGGAGGCGTATGCAGCATGCTTGAATTGCAACCGGCTGCCTATGGGAGAGAAGCATCACCGTGAGTCATCTTGAGGAGGTGCTTAAAGTTCTCATGACTTAGGGTAACACTCGCAGGTGTAGTTTGATCAATGCATTAAGCAATAGGGCATTTGAGGTGGAGGAAGCATTCAAATCCTTCAACTCTCATTGTAGCCCACTCAAGTTTCCCATGCTTCTTCCAACATTTATCTTTGGTGTGTCCCTTGTCTGTGAGTGGAGCTCCGCTCTTCCCCATCTTCACAGGCACTTACTTCGATCTTCTTTCTTGCCAACCAATCGACCTCCTCCTCTCCCTGATGGGCCACATCCTCTCCCCTTCCCCTTTCAGTACTAGAGTTGGGGTGAGTAGTGGCAATCAGGGTAACTCCATCATGATCTTCTTGTTCAGATTCCACAGATACCCTTAACAACCGAGAGATGTTGGCATTGAGTGTACTCCTCCATCGTTGATCTTCTTTGTTCAGATTCCACATTATAGCCCTCAACCACCGAGTGATGTTTGTTGTGAAACCGGGTAATTTTCACCAAAGATAACTAGTTCACTTTGAGAATTATTACCTAGATGACTAGCGTGAAAACTATTGTACTAAAAATTACCCCAAGATAAAATTCCCAGGAAAGTGTGGTGGGACACACGATCCGCTTAAAAACCAACTCCTAGACAGAATTTTATCAAGTAATTTAAATAACACAATAATTAACAACAACTATACCCGACAATAGCTATTAAATAAACATAAAAGGAACAAAAAGAATACCAGAATTTTACA
>JAURVB010009999.1:0-40089 GCA_033002965.1 Piper betle | reverse complement strand
TTGTGCATAATCATAAGCTTTGGCACATCTTTCATCTTACTGCCACATGCATATACAAGCACAAAATGATAAGTCTAGATTATCCCTTCAAATGGATAAGCTAAAATTCAAAACATAATCACTCCTCCTTGTAAGCTAAATACCTCTTTCAAATGGCACTGGTTGTGGGACCATCTTGGGTTATGACACATATAGAAAACAAAAATATTAAACATTGTACAAGATAATGACTGGCGCTCGGTTGTCAGGAGCCATTCCTAGTTCATCACTGTCAACACCTTAACCCAAGTCAGAAGCTGGTGCAAGAATTTTGTTTTGCCAAATATTTTCTTATATTTTTATTCAATACCATATCTATGCACGAATAAAGTTACAAGCTTTACCACTGCATTTAAATCAAAACTTAATCAAATGGTAAATTGTATAAAGTAAATAATCATTTCAGGAGATTTAAAATATCAAGAATAAAGCAAGTCCAATGTTCTTTTATATAATATAACACATCAGCTATGCACTACCTTGATCCCAGTGTTTGTAGCTTCACGAGAGGCTTCAAGCAAGGGATTGAAAACAGGATTAAACGCTACAGTGAATGCAGAGTCAACTATAAGCCCTGCAGCAGTAACATGACATCAATGAAACATTTAAGCTCGATTCATAAGAATCAAACATTTAAGACCAAATAATCATTTGTACCATCTACATGTGTTCCAAAATCTAATTTCATCACATCATCATACTGCAATACGGTTTTATCTCCTGAATTTGGAGTCCAATGTGCCGCAACCCTATTGAAATACGAAATTCAATTTTAATTATTCAGCAAATGAAAACACTACAATTGTACTCCATGAAAATGAATCTTACCAGTTCAGCGAACAGCCGGTGGGGAAGGCAATGCCGGCTTGAAGTCCATCCTCTGATATTAATTTCCGGACCGTATTTTCCAATGTCTCACACAGATCAACCATTAACATACCTGGTTTTATAATGCTCCTCATATACTTACGAACCTAATCGAATTTGACAAAAGTCACCACATTAACATCAACAATTGAGAGTCCTGACTGCACACAATGTTAAATAAGCTCTCTGATTATTCTGATCACAAAATTTTTACAAGCAGGAAATCAAACACCTAAGTTGCCTTAACACTTACATGTGCACATTAACCAAGCATAATAGAACTATAAAATTTATCTATCATTTTTGAAAAAATATATTAAAATTGGCAAATGATTAGAATGGCAAGGTGTCATAAATAAGTCTAGAGATAATCTCTATGATTTGCTTCTCACTGAAAAAAGAGACACAACAACAAAGAACAAAATAGCCCAAAATTTAAATGCACCATGATGGTAACCACAACAACAATAATGTTATCGACTTCCACAAATAAGAAGGCAGTTACGCAATGATACATGCTTTTGATCAACCAATATGTGAACAACCTTTTAATATAAGTACTGGAAGTCAATCAATGAATTTCTCTAAATATATCCTACAGAATCCCGCCAAGTTTCTACCCTGTCAGCTAAGGTCAGATGTCAATTTCACCATCTAAAATCTGAAATTGTTTCCTTAGTCGGCTAGAAAGAACAAATAGACCAGACTAGATGTTTGGTTGACATGTTATATATATTAGATCTGTATGAGCTTATCATTCTCGGCATGGGTAAGAAGCTTAATTCACTCCAATGCTAGTTCAAAAGTAAATTCTATTTAGTTATCCAACATAGAATAAAATGAAGAGGGTGAACCTAAAAAACTAAGTGAAAAAATAAAACAACAAATCCAAGCCTAAATCAAGTAACGACCACATTATATTTTGATTAACAAGTTGAAAAACAATTATGATTATATAAAAATTCAATATATAACCTGTCGATGAACTTCTGCAGCTCGCCTGACAGAATTATATATGGGTTTCTCCAAGCGCTCCAATTCCCTTTTTTCCTCAGACGTAGTTCTCCAAATGTTACTGATCAGTTGGAAATTAGTCATAGAACTTACATTTGCAATGCTAAACAAATTAAGTACATTAATGATACATATATTTTATTAAAAAGAAGACATTATTTTGTCCCCACACTCTCATCAAGTAGAAAATTTATTTCTGGCAGAGTTATACACCTTGACCTAGATGACCGATTATTTAATGTTCCACAAATTCTCTTCGCTACACAGAACAAAATTGTAAACCTTTTGAATCAAAGTAGGTGAGTTTGATCACTCTCCTTATTTGACCATTCCTCTTGTGGGACAGTTCTAGAACTTACTGTAAAAGGACGTCTTTGTTACATTCAGCACACAGTCAAATAAAACAAGATTCAATAAAAGGAACATAACATTGAAAACCACGACATCAGGCTAACGGCATCATCCATATCTTCTTCATAAATAACAATGATCATGGCAATAATCATGCATAAGATCCTGGAAAGATAGATCTTACTCGTCTTTGTACTGTTGAATTTCTCCCTCAGGAAAATCTCCAGAAGAAAAAAGGTCAGTGATAGGAATAGATGGTGGAGTAGTTTGCTCTGTTGGAACTTTTTTCTTCCTAATAAAAATTAAACATGTGAACAGATGACCTTGTAGTGTAGGCACAAGTGACAACCTTTACAAGAAAATAACTTACCTGCTCTTGCTTTTCTTTTTCTTCTTCTTTGTTGTAGTTTCTGCATGTTACATGGGGGCAAAAGGAAATCAAAAAAATTCTGGCAGATGAAAACATTACTAGGTATGAATAAGACGGAAGATGGCTCATACAAGCAAATACAATAGAAAGTGAGACCGAAATCTCAAAAGTTGTAAACTTATGATGGAAGAGTTTATCTACAAAAATTGGGAACTTCTAGAAAAATCATAAAATAAGTAAATGCTGATTCACGGCTACCCAAGGATGCATAGAACAGAATGACAGTGAAATCCACTATAATTTTGAGTGGAAAATGTGTAGAAATATATGTAGCAATGGATACAGAAAGTAATAGGTTAAACCAAACTCCAATATCATGATCTAAGTGAATTAGAGAACAACCAGTTGATCCATCCGTGCCAGGTCCATCACCTTGCCCCTCTTCCTCATCAATCAGCACAGAAGGATCAGCTTCCTCACTCTTCCCCCTTTCACAAGACTCCTGCATTGATAATTCAATTCACATAAAAACAATCAGAAAAGCACGAGACACATATAACAATGAATGGTCAAAGAATCAGTCAAGTTGACCTAATAAGTAAACTGAATACATGGTAAATAAATCCAAATAAAAATAGATGACTTTCAGCCAAACTCATTTTCATTCAAAAGCCCATTCTACACACAGAACTTAATAACATTTTATTCTCTCGGATTGAATGAAAGACATGTGGTAAAACTATGTAAAATACTGACACCAAAAAGACAACATTTTTTTTCACAAACTCTAAAATTTGGGTTGAAGAACTGTCAATAAAAAAGTTTAATCCCAAAAATTTAAACAGAGGCACATAGTTAATGTCTCCTCCAAATGACTTTCCTGTAAACAAGCACTGGTTAAAGCTGCAAAGACCTAAAAAATAAACAACAATGCAACTAAGACGGGCAACTTTAAACAGTAATAAAAAAAACAGGGGAGTAAATCCAACACCACGATGCACCTTGTAGAGTGTAAGCAAGGAAAACGTCAAAATCTACGGCAAAAGAGATTACGCACAGAACCGTTGGCCTTGATGGCACCATGTTCGTTGAGATCAAGCTCCTTAATTTTTTGAGAAATCTTCTCAACAACCCGATTTCCTGAATCCCCCATAGCACTCAATCTTGTCATAAAAAACATGTCAGTGATAATGTGAAAGTACAAAGAAAGCAGGCAATTTCTTCTAAAAAACAAGAGTGCATGCAACACGCACACGAGTAATACAACTTTTATAAATAAATAAAACAAAATAAAATAATCTATAAATAAAATGAAATAATAAAATAATAAAAAACAGCCAAAAACAAAATACAAGACAAAAACAAAGGACAAAAGACATGTCTATAAAAATTAAATATTAAATTAAGTAAATGTTTAATTCAGTATAAATAAAATAAAAATATAAGTAGAAGAACCCAGATTCTCAAATTCAAAATCGAAAAAGATTTTTCTGATTCTCAAACAACGAGGGACAAAGAGATTGATCGGAAAAAGATCTCTTGTTCTTCAATATAAGATCGTGATCTATTTAATAAGCCTTTGAACAATGAAGATATCAACTAGAACCGACTCGGAACTAGGTAAGAACTTTATCTTCGTCTAAAACAGCATGCATACCCGAATGAGTTCCAAATACAGAAGACAGTAATGGGGTTTTCACAACACAATGAATGCGTTTCGAATTAGTTCTCGCACACAACAACGAAAGATATTATCATTACATAGTTATCGCCAACAGCAGAGAACGTCAAAAATTACGAAGCAGAGAAAAATCATAAGCACCGACTCCATCATGTCCACCGCCAATCGCAAACGCGAATTCTATACAAATACTGGCGCAAAACTTCAACGAATTCACAGACTGTTCCAGCTCCAAATCAAAAGCTACCGATGACGAAACGAGATTATCGATCAACCAAAATAAGAACCCGTCGAACTGTGGCATGCAATTGCATGAGCGATCAGAAACGAAAACGGAAATTTAACAGGTCGGTGGTCGGAGAGATAAATCTTAATTAGAATGCAGAAAATTCGAATTAGGGAGTTAAACAATAACGTGGGCGGAAAACTGTGGGCGGAATATTTTTCAATTTGAAACATCGCTTAGAAAAGTCTTTTATATTTTTATTTTTTTGCTTAGTCTATTAACCTTTTCATCTTTTTCCTCAGGCCTTCTTCAGTTCTGCTTAATGCCTTTATTTAAGGATTGGGCAGATGTCAGAGAGACCAAACATGATTCATGTCTGTCTATTTGACTTTATGTAAAAATCAATTATTTATAGGTAAATTGGTTTAAATCTTTTTAATTAAGAGTATTTTAAAATTTAACGGTAATAATTAAGTAAATCTCTTTAAATTAAAGAGATTTAAGCCTATCAAACAAATGTTAGAACTAGTTTGTTATAACACTTAATACGGTAAATCCTTAGCCTAAAAATTGTTCGACCAAGTCGATAAGATATGAACAAAATTTGGCCAATATAATAAATTTGTTTTTATCTCATATTTATGTTGTTATCTAATTATTTTTTTCATTATAAATATTAATTTTCGTAAAAAAAATTAATATCTCATTTATACAATCATTATATCTTTTATTTTTCTTAGTTTATCTCATGTCAATTAGCATAAAAATTAAAATTATTTTTTAAAAAATATCTGAATAAATAAATGTTAGATTATTGTGAAAAAATAAAAATTAAGGTTGATGTGTTTTAAATTTAATAATTATGAAATGATAATTTGATAATAAACTTTTAAAATATCATTTATATCATTAATTTATGATTTTGGTTAATAGCTCAATCACTTATTTGATCGGACGATTAAATGACCATATTTAATTTATTTTTATTCGATCGTAATCGATCATTCAATGACGAACAGTTCAGACGTCGATCATACAGTCATTCGGTCATCCATGCCCTACCTCTATTCATTGTGTTTCATTATCCATACACCTAGCTTACAAGCCCTTCAAATACTGGTAAAATATCAGGTATGAAATAATTAATTAATATGATTAAAATATGCTTTTTATATTGTCTTTGCTTGATAAATATACAATATTTGTTTCTAGTTGTTGCATGATGAAAAGTAAACGCATATGTGTGTGGATAATATTAATTTGTTGTTTTGAAAAGAATACATATTATTTATGAAAACAAAAAGTGAGCTCGCTCTTTAAATATTAGAAGGGAGTTGAAGGTTATTGGTCTATTGGCCTATTTCGAGACCACACAACGCATAACATAGTATCAAAACTTTGAGAAGCAAATATTTTACAGCTAGGTATTAAAAAGAAAAAAAATTTACAACTAGAGGCATCACCTTTAAATCAAACTAGCTAAAGACCACAGTTTGAAACTTGTTAATAAAAAATATATATTAGAAATATACAAAGTTAATTTTAACAAATATTGCTATATATATTATCAAATAAAAATAGTAAATATTTATTTAATTTTAACAAAAATAGAGTTGTATACAAGTATTAATGGAGATTTTAATTTAATAAGCAAAAATAGTTATAATTAAATGAAATTTATTTTTTTTAAAAAAATTGATTCATATAAAATTATACTCTAAGTGTTTTTACTATAATAAATAATAATAATAATAAATCAATAAATATAAAAATCAAAATTTAGCATAGTTATTAAAATTTTATCAATATTTTTAAAATTTCTAATTTAAGTAAAATTATTCTTCCACGCCTTCGATCGCTCCCTCCGTTCTTCGTTTTATTGGGTTGCTGTTCGGTCCTTGTTTTCTTCGGGTTCTAATTTCTTTGTTTGGCATCATTCTTGTTTCTTTATTGCTTTATGCATGTCCTTCGATGGACATGTTAACCTGAAAATTATCTTCCACAAGATTTCTGGAAAATCGCACCATGATAATCCATCCGTCTTAACAGGTGGGAGCGAAGGATATCAGTGATGGGGTTGTCAGTTTGCATACTGAGAGCATAATTTCCGATCAGTTGCTCCCAGCTCGCACGCTGCACTTGGTAGTATCCATGCAACGGACCGAAGATATTTAAGCCAAGGCATGTTCAACATCTGCTGCTCCGATGGTTGAAACCGCCGATAGCTGTCACTCTGGTGAAGTTGAGTTCGGTGGTGCATCAGCAGAAACAACGCCCTCCAGTCTTTTAGAACAGTTAAGGGGTCCCTTGGGGGTGGATTTTGACGTTGACAATCTCACGGTTTTCCCTTGCACAAGTGCGAGCTGCATTTTATCCCAAGTTTGAGAACGAAAAGAGTGACCAAGAGGAATGTTTCCCGAGTCTAGCCTGTTTTCATTCTTCCACGTGATAGGAATATTGAAAATTGATGTGGAAACATGTTGCACTTTTTTTTTTTTTGTCCTGTAATTTTTTTGATTGAATGGTCTCCATGAGATGATTATGTAAGGGGAAATGGGTTATCTTGTATGGGTGTTGTCACAAAGTTCAGACTAAATTCTTCAGTTTATATATTGCAGAGCATCTCTTACCTCTTTCATGAATCATGCGTCTTTGCAAACTCTGGGAAGACAATAACTAGGTGCTTCAACTTATGGAGCCAATATCATTTTGTATAGAAACTAGAATGCATACCGTGTGAACTGTGATATTTTTGCATTCCACTTAGGTTTAACAAAGGACATTCTGCGATCAAACCGCGACAGGCTTATGATGTGATGTTTCAATAATCATACAGGAATGACTAATGGTGATGAATTTTGCCCAAAGGAATTGGATATCAAATGGTCATAGCTGCATAAGCAAATGATGATGGCAGTGACAATTGTATTATTGATCCAACATACATCTGTTATGTACTGAAGAATTAGCAGCTAATTAGTTATGTTTCTGCTTTCTACAGTATGGCCGTTTTGTTTGCCGGCCTTTTGGAATTTAAGTTGCTTGTATACCATATAGACTTGAGATTGCCTTATCTACAGACGTTCCTTGAAAAAGGCTTCATCAGTATGGTCATCTCTGAGTAGATATATGTTCACTTCTTTGCCTTGAATTCAGGTTTCT
The DNA here is from genome assembly GCA_033002965.1 of Piper betle. Lineage (NCBI taxonomy): Eukaryota > Viridiplantae > Streptophyta > Magnoliopsida > Piperales > Piperaceae > Piper > Piper betle. Next base: position 32,379 of record JAURVB010009999.1, on the reverse strand, counting down.
CTAAAACATTCTGGTTCTCCCATAGAAGGAAGATAAAAAACTTAAATATCCCTGTTTATGCTTAAAATTTTGAGCTTTATTTGGATTGTTATAAAGTGATTTTCTTTTGTTATTATAAAATATTTTATTTAATTTTTTAAACGAATTTTAATGCGGCCGCTAACCCCCCACTTGCTAGCCACCTCTCGGGATAATGTATGTGTCCAAATCCTATATCAAGCTTCAAAGCCAAGCATGAAAATAATCCAAATCCACATCTTCCGACTTCAAATTAAACTTTAAAACTATATTTAAATTTAAAATATCAGTTTTTTTTCTCATTTTATTCTCATCTGAAATTTAAAATTCTATTCTTATTAATACTTATTTAATGTAACTATGCGTTAATTTTATCATAAAATTAAAATTATTTTTTTATTTTTTATATAACTATGTATTTTAAAAACAGATTTTTTGTTAGAATTAAATAGATATTCACTACTTTTATTTTAAAATAATAAATAATAAAATATTTTAAAATTTAATTTTGTACTTTATTAATATATATATTATTAATTATTAATATCTGCATCTTTGACTAGTTTTATATTAAATTTACAATGAATATATTTTTATTAAAATTAAATATATATCCACTATTTAATTAATAATCATAAATTATTAATTTCCTGTGATTTAATTTTATACATTATTAATAAATATTAATAATAATTTCCAAATGTATTTTCAGTGATATAATAATGCTTGGTGGCAGCGCCAGACATGTCGGCCGCCGAGTGTTGCGAATAGTGGCGTCTCTCCCACCACATCGCCTTTCGGATATAGAGGTAGGTGTCGGTCGGTCGAACATTTGATGAGGTATTATCCATGCATCCACTTAGCCTCAGGCAAAAAGTCGGACGCCCACGGTCAAAATCCTTCGCGCAAGTTGATCACAGTCAAAATTCAGTCAATACAGGAAATTATTTTTATCTTATATTTATTTTATTATCTAATTATTTGTTCATTATAATTATTTTTTTGCTCACAAATAACTAATATCTCATTTATATAGTTGTTATCTCTTATATTTTTCTTAGTTTCTCTCATGTCAATTAGCATAAAAATTAAAATCACTTTTTAAAATAATATTTGAATAAACAAATATTTTATTACAATGGGAAAATTCAAAAAATAAAATTGATGTGAAATCATGGCTAGATGTATGTCAAACAAGCCTTTAATTGAAATTAAAAGTTCATTAATTATTCATTCTATTGTAGGCCTAAGTAGAAAATTGTAAGGACTAAGTAAGATAATTATGAAATGTTTACAAGAGCAGTCAACATGAACTGATTTGAAGAATTATTTAAATGAACCAATTATTTATTTTGTAAATGGAGTAGATGAGCAATTTGATATATTCTAATGGTGGAGATTAAACATAATAAACTTTCCTATTTCGGAAAAAATAATTTAAGATGTTTTAGCCATTTATATGTCAACCATCTCCTCTGATCAAGCATTTAATATTGGAGAACAAACACTTGGCTTAATTAGGAATAATTTGAGTTTAAAACACTTGAAGCTTTCATATGTGCTTAAAATTGGTTGATGAATAAATATAAAGGTAATTTATATTTTATATCTATGCATTTTTTATTTTTGATATATTTTTCAATATATGTTCTTCTCTTGTTACTATATTTTTTATTTGTAGAGAAACAAATAAGTTTATCATCAAATTTGTTTGGAATAATGAATATTGAAAAATGAGACGATATTGATGATTGTGTACATAATGAATATGTGAGAATGTTATATTTAGTTTCTACTCTTTTAATATTTGTAAAATATTTCTACAAGTAATTAACTTTTTTATATATTTTTTCATGTAGGTGAACTACATTGGATGAAGAATCAATTAATAGGATATTTTGTCTTTGAAATATATGTAATATTGGATTACATTTGATGCCAATGATTACATTAAAGCTTCTATACATCGATTATCTTTTGTTTGGCTTGTAAATGTATACGAGCTAAATTTTAAAAATTTAATAAATTATGATACTAATTGAGAGTATGCTAACTATATAATAAATAGTTTGATATAATTATTGAAGAGGAAATAGTATTCTAGATTCCTAAATATGAGGATGACTGTTATTTTTCTTCTTTGTAAGTTATTTTGGGTTATTTTAAATATTAAATATCAATTTTATGTATAAATTTAATTAATTTTAATGTATATAATAATTTAAATTTTTCATAAAATATAATATTGGTTTCACAAATATTCAAAGAAATGTCCACGTTTAATTTATTTTTATTCGGTCGATCAAATTCAGTCAAATATGCTTTGGATTCGGTCGGACTCGATAATTAGGATGTCCGCACCCGCCCCTAATCGGATGTACCCATCTCGACGCCTACTCCTCCTCCCGCTCCCTCCCCACCCCCACCCGCACTCCGACACCACCTCTCTCCCGGTCCCTTCTTCTCGCTGCCCATGCTCACTCGCAAGGTCCGGCTTCTTTGTTTCTTTCATTCTTCTTTCGGTGGATTCTTAGTAGTGCGGACCCCTTTGCGCAATTTGTGAGATTTGCGGGACTGTCCTGCATCAACCAGGGAACAACCTTAGATGCCCGCTTTCAAAATGGTTGAGTTTGTTATCTGTTTCTTTAGTGCTTTATGGATTTTTCCTTTTTCGAATGAAATGTGGAGGGAAGCCGGGTATACTGAAAGGATTCCTTTGGGCACGGTACCTGGTATTCTAATGATTGATTTTATCTGAAGTAACGGAAGTTAAGGACATCACTGATGGGGTTGGCTGTTTGCATATTGAAGGGCATAATTTCCAGTCAGTTGGTCCCAGCTCGCACGTTGGACTTGGTAGTGTACCTTCAACAGATCAAAATTATTTGAAATGCATTTGGAAACCCAAAGCATATTCAACGTCTGCTCAAGTAGTTGAAACGTAGAACAAATCACAAGATATTACAAGGGATGTTTTTGAGGTATATAGAAGATGATGGCCATTGTTTATATTGACCATCTCTCAAAGTATTTACTAAACATGTAAATTTATGTTGTATATAAGCGCTCAAATGAGCTTCGAGGGCATAACCATGCTCATCAAAAGTATTAGTACAATCAGAGTTGCCGGGCATGGTTTGTCCATTTAGCAAACAAATTCAACTCTATAACTTCAACTTGTTTTCGTATTCCTAATTCTTATTGGTGTAAACAAACCAAACTGGCTCGGAAGTATTTTATATTCGGCTTGATTCAACTTGAACTCGTGTTGGTTATTTTTGTGCTCGAAAAAATACTCGGTTCAAAATAGATCGCTCGTTGAACAATGAACAGAGCTTCAACTAAGGAGTGTTCGGCTCAACTTGGCTCAAAACTCGAACTTGATATGTTCAAACTCGAAAAAATATTTGGCTTGTCAGTACTATTGAAGTCACATTAAACTTATATAATATTAGAAAGAAAATTTTGATCCTAATATAAGTCGAGTATAAGCCAAAAACAAACATTCACTCGGCTTGAAAATATAGTGAGCCAAACGCGAGCCGAACGCGAGCTAAACCCAAACATTATAAATCTTAGATGAATTACTCGGCATATAATAAATCAAAGGCTCGTCGAGCACTCAAACATGCTCACCAAAAATCACGTTGAATTCAAAAACATCCCTGCTCAGTTCAGCTTGGCTCGTTTACACCCCTACTAATTCTCATTTTCAGTCACATGCTATGAGGCAAAAGTATATCAATAATCTTCTCTTTAGGCATTTTATATAAGACATAGTTTTTGGCAGACCAATTTTATTGCGCAAAAATATATATAATTTAAATCGTATTAAAAAAATTAATTATACGGCATCCTGCGGGCTAGGTTCTGGGCTAAGGGAAAGCCCACAGGGCCAAAGCAGAATGAGGGCTGACCCAGCAGGGGTAATGGGCTTAGGGAAACAAACATCTTTTCACTGATGTAAAAATGTTTGATAACATATTTGGACTTTCTTGCCTTACGAGGTGCACTCGAAGCAATGGGACAATTAACGGTTGATTATAATAAAGTAAGAACTAGTTATATTAAATTAAACTGACTTGACAGGTTGGGATTGCTTACATTGATAATAATTGGGACCTTGACTAGTTTTAAATTGCAAGAAACTGAGCCCAAACCTGCTTAGTTGTCCAAGTATTATTACACAAGTTTGAATCATTTTCGTGAAAATAATTAACTAGTTATGAGGTGTATTAAAATTTCCAAATGATTGAATTGTTACGAAAACGACAATCTGCTCGAGCAATTTAATTACAGCAAGATGAACGAACTCGAACAGAAAGGATAAGCCATATGACATTTCTCAGGTTTCGTGTTCATAAACAAATAAGTATGAAAATTATATAAGCTCTGTTTAAAAGTTAAAAACCTTTACATTTTTCGAGTTTAGTGTTAAAGAACAAGCAAGTGCGAAAATTATACAAGCTATGTTTTAAACTTTGTTAAAACCCCTTCACCAGACACTTAATTTTTGCTAATGATCTTTTAAAATTTTGATTGGGGGTAAAGCTTACATAATCGAAATAATAAGGTGGGTTGTTACATTCACAACTGCCATTTGGTGAAGGCTAAGAGATGTCTGTGTGTGAACTTGATTTCTTTAGCTTAAAGAGTTGTTGAAACCAACCAATTTAAGATTAGCCTCCATGTCACAGTGCACAAAGGTTCCATGCAATCCCTCCCGCCACATTTAAAATGGAAGACCTTGAGAGACCACTTTTTCCCATGACGGAGAAGCACAGAATCTTCCTAGCCTTTTTTTTTGTGTTGAAGAAGATTAGCAGGCTATAGATATTGGATTAGAATATGAGGTCTGCGTTTTGATCCAAATTTTATCAAGGTGTAGAGATGGGTTATGCTGATAGATCCAAGAAGAGTATTAAGGTGTGGAGGAAGGCTCTCCTCCATTTCTCCCTCTGCTTTGTCATGGGGTTCTTCACCGGATTTGCTCCGACAAGCACCGTCTCCATCATCTCTGGTCACGGTGTGTTGACATCCTCTTTATCGACAATAGAAGCCAGGCAGGATGTAGTCCATGTTGAAAGTTTGAATAGAGTTGTGATGGGAGAGCCCCCGGTCAGTTTAAGAGTGCCAGAGCGATCACTTCCACCAGTCGAAGGTGGGGAAGACCAGCAGCTAATTGTCACTAGGAAGCTCTTGATTTTGATTACAACCGCAACATTGGACAATCCATTGCGAGGAGTTATGATGAGAAGACTAAGCAACTCGTTGAAGGTAATCCAACAACCTCTTGTATGGATTGTGGTAGAGCCCCATTCTGAGTCTTCTGAAATGCCAAAGATGATGAGAAGAACTGGAATTATGTACAGGCGTTTGGTCTCCAATAAGAATTTCACAGACCCAGGAGATGAAGCAGATTACCATCGGAATTTAGCTCTCAATCACATTGAGCATCACAGGCTAGATGGGATTGTTCACTTTGTTGAGCTCTCCTACTACTATGATCTTCAGCTTTTCGAACAACTTCGAGAAATCAAGTATGAATCTATTTTCCTTTTTTTCCGCTTCATGCTATTGAACTTTTTCATAGGAAAAAGATAAGTAATACAAGCTAAATGCAATTGATTTTTTTGAAAATATATGTTTGACCATGCTTTGTTTTGAGTTATGTAGGACTATTGGGACATGGCCTATAGCCAAACTTTCTGCAAACAGAAAGAGGGTGGTACAACAGGGTCCAATCTGCTCTTCTTCTTCCGTAGTAGCAGGGTGGCATTTGAGCAATAGAAGTGAGCATCAAACAAGTGAGGTTTCAATTCATCTGTCCAATTTCGCTTTCAACAGTTCAATCCTCTGGGACCCTGAGAGATGGGGCAGAATTTCAACAGCTCAAGATACTTCACGGGTAGGTCTTACTTCTTAATACCAAAGTAAGATTGTTGCTTTGTTGGCTTTGGTTGGCTACCCACCAAATATTGTTTTTACCTTTCCATGGGGAACTACCTAACTGTTAGTTGTCATCAGTTCTTTAGGTTTATTTTTATGCCCATCAGATGTCCACAAACCCCTAACATCCAAATTTTTTAAAAGAAGAAGCATTATAGTATTGTACCGATTGTCAAAGTGGGGATTCTATCAAAAGACATGCAACTTTGTTTAATCTACTTCGGGTTCATGTGAAACCACAACATGCTACATCTAACTAAAAGCAGAATAAACAGTTAAAGCTGAAAGGCAATCAAACCATCGATTTGACATGAACAGAGAGAAATGTAGAGAAAAGGATTGTTGGAACAGAAATACTTACCTTTCTGTTTTTCCTAATTCAAACTCATCATGGTGCAGGATTCAATAGATTTTATCAAACAAGTTGCTCTTGAAGATGTAAGCAAGCTCAAGTGCATCCAATCCAACTCCCACAAGATCATGATGTGGCATCTCAAGCTACCAGAGTTAAAGAAGGTTGCTAGCAATTCGCAAAATGAAAATGATTCAGTGGAAAAATAAAATAAAATTATGATAACAGGGCCTGTAATTAATTTTGTATTTTTTTATAAAAAATTACTGATTCATTTCATGCAAAAGCATGCCTCCAATAATAATTTTACAGTATGATTTTATCATATAGATGAAATCTTATTGTCGACGCTTGTTTACATAATTTTGGACAAAAAATAGTCGTATTACAGTTGAAATATTTCGGACATAATTGGACTCAATTTGTATTTTATAACTTTTAACTTGTAATTAGGCTCTTATTATTCAATTTGAAAAAAATACTTTTTTCTTTTTTTCTAAAATAAAATTTATTTGAAATTGACTTTAAAATGCCACGTACCCACAAGCAGATCAGAATCCTAAATCATGTCCCTTCCTATTTTTTCTACTGTCCACTATGTTAATTATTTATTTATTGAGATTTTATTAATAACTATTGTTATTATTTATTAATTATTTAGGTAAAATGTTGCATTTTGTTAAAAATCAATTTTAATTTTATAAATAGGTTTTATAATGGTTATAATCTCATATTTTGAAAATAAACTTTAATTTAAGAAATAATTTTTAATTGAATGAAAAGATACAATTTCTTGAATTTTATATTTTTTAAGAATAAAAAATATATAATTGTAATTAATAGGCTAAATCTAATCATAAATTATAATTAAGGGTGGTAATCAAAGAAGTCGAATCAATTTCAACCATGCTCAAAATAAGCTTACTTATTTTAAGTTCAAATCATCCTAATAAGTGTTCGAGCCAAAGATGAATTCAAGCCATAGAAAAAATCAAATATTATTTATATATATAATTTTTTATGTAGCTTGAGATAATATTAATTAAAAAAAGTTTAAATAGATTAATTTTAGTTCAATTATACGCTAAATAATTTGTTTGAGAATAAATATTTTATATTAAGATGTAAAATTATCGTCACAATATAATCGTTAAGGTGCAATTGACTGCAGTTGATTTCTTCCTGCTCCTCCGATAACTGTTAAGGTGTCAATTCTTATGAACAGTGGTTCTCTATACTTCTAATGCTGAATGACAAGGTAACTTAAGCTTGTCTGGTTCTTGCCCACATCTTGTTTGATTATTGTCTGAGAGAATTCGAATCTTGGTCATTAAGTTATGCTTTGCCTTTTGCTTTTTATCTTTGATGAAATATTTTCTTCCTGCAACTTACACTAGTGCCACTAACGCCAGTCGGTAGCAGAAAGCAGTTTGAAGAAACCTGCAAGGTAAAGTGGCCTTCCAATATGTAATTTCACTGTTGTATACTAGTTAATGATCCTGGTCGAATTTCGTTAATTTGATGTTGATAAAGCCTTGAGAGAAGGAAGCATGTGGTACAACATGTTTTTGGATCATCGGTTGTTTCTGAAGTTGGCGGATGCACTATCTGATGACATAGCAAAGGATAAACTTTGGAGTTAATTTTTATTCCAAAAGATGCTATTAAATGTGTTTCTCTTCCAGATATGAACAAAAGCTCTTGGTGTTGCAGCTTTTTTATTATTTTTGGGGTGGACTGATAATTGATCGTATTTCCCTTCATTTTTTCTATACAAAGCAGGAAATTGACGGCTTGAAAAATCATTTTAAAACCAAGGGCCATAAGGTTTATCCATCCTCTACTTTGCGCACAAGATGTATAGCAGCTTGTTTTGGTTGACTCTGAAGGATTCGGGTGTAAAGGATTAATGCTAATATCATTTTATTTGGGGAAAAAAAAACACTAGTTAATGTTCGCCTATTATATGCTTGAGCTGATATTTTTTTCCAGTTCTCTGCACATGTTCAGCTCATGAATATTCAATTCATATGCTTGATGCTGTTTCCCACTTGGGTTTCACTAAATACATTCTATATCTTGCTTTCAGGAATACCATCTGAGTGAAGAAGCTTAAATGACAGACACCAACCTTGATTTTCTGTCTGAACTGCCAGACTTTTTAATCCATCACATTCTGTCCTCATTACCAATTGGTGATGTGATTCAAACTAGTGTCCTGTCTAAGAGATGGAGATACTTATGGAGAGGTGCTCATGGTTTAGACTTCAGCGAAGCTTATAGGGAGACGATCAATTATATTAATCGCTCTTTGATTCTCCATGAGGCGGCAAAAATTAGAAAGTTCTCCTTTTCTGTAATGTATGAAAATAGCCACTCAGCTCATGTGGACACATGGATCAGTTTTGCCGTTAGGCGTGGTGTGGAAGAACTCTATCTTCATTTCTTTGACGGTACATGGTGGTATGGAAATCCAAGTTTGGATGACATTCCTTCTTATGAGATTCCATCCTACCTATTCTCTTGTCAATCACTAGTAAAATTAGAATTGCATGTTTGCCGTCTCAAATGTACGAGCTCCTTGCATTTCAGCTCACTAAAGACTCTGTACCTCCAACAGGTGTTTATAACTGGTGGTGACCTTTTTACTCTTCTTTCTGGTTGCCCACTTCTTGAAAACTTGGGTTTGGCCTTCTGCAATAGATCAGACGAGCTGGTAATTAGACCCAATCGGGAGCTCAAGTCCTTGAAGATAGAGGATTTGTATTATACAATTGAGAATATGTCTCCAAAAGGTCCTTCACTTAGTATCTATGCACCGAGGTTACATTATTTTGAGCTCAAAGGAAATCGGCCACAAACTCAATATAAACTGTTGAATATCTCGTTAGTTGTCAGTGCCAGCATTCATCTTGAACTGTCGGTTGAAATATTTGGAATTTCCTATTTTGCAAGTTCTCGAGATATTAGTGTAGTGAAAAGGCTGCTCGAAAGTGTCGGCCATGTAAAAAATCTCCAACTGTGTAGCTATTGTATTCAGGTAGTTTTCATATGTATTTTGGCTGCTTCTTTTCCAACAGCAGTTTGAATTTGATCAATAATGCAGGATGTTGAGATTAAAATCTTTGTTGCAACTTAAGCGAGATTAAACTCTAAGTGGAAAGCTGCACATTGTCCAACGGTCTTTGTTGTGGATGAAAAAAAGGAGAATGTAAAGATGAAAAGGAAACTATTATAGTAATCTTTGTTGCAACTATTTGCTAAAATTTTCATTTTGCAGGTTCTATCCATTAGTGAATTGCAACAGTTGGCTGCTCCACAACTCAATTCTACTTCTCTGGAGCTGAGAACAGCAATGCATTCATGGGAGATTCCTGGAATTGCCCATTTGCTAAAAAGCTTTTCCGACCTTGAGAGGTTGACAGTGAGGCTTGACGAAAAGTTGCTCCTAGGCAATTGGGAAGAAGCTGCACATGTACGTTTTTCTGCTCTCTCTTCATTTGGAGAACATCCTAGACGTAAATGACTGCTTCTTTTGAGCTCTTAAAGAGAAAATAAGTTTAATTTTATTTTTGTGATCAATAGGAAAGAAGAGACATTGATGAGAGGGGGCATTGGAAAACCTTGGGGCATTGTTTTTCTCATTTCTTAAAACATCTCAGGGAAGTAAACATCTATGGCTTCATGGGTGGAGGTGGCTCTTATGATATGGAGGCAGGGTCAAAGGGAGTGGACAGATTTCTTGGTTCCCATCATAGACAGTTGCAGTTTGTGAACATCTTGCTCAGAAACTCAAAGTTGCTTGAGAAAGTAAAAATCATTCTGACAGACAAATATTCATTTACCAGCTGGTGCGAAAAGCCTCAGCTTATCTTGAAGCCTAAAGAAAAATTTATGGTTTTTCCCAAGGCCTCTCCAAATGCTGAAGTCTGTCTCATGGAAGGCTGACATTATGATTGGAAGTAGTAGAAAAGCTTTTGTGCTTATATACCAATGCAGGATGTGTATCAAATTCGACTCAGGACCTCATTTTATTATATGTATCACCAGTTGTATGTTACATGTAAATGAATAGTACAATACTGTAAACTCTGCATGGACTCTTGTTCCAATCTTAGCCCTTCTTGGCCATGATATCAGGAGGACTTCCTGTGTTTTTGGTATTCATTTATGTAAATGGGATGTGCTTGCAATTGTTTTTGATGCATGAATTTAGTCATATCTGTTGAACAATTCCGCATATGACTCAAAACTCCAACCTCATATCAATACTGCATTCATGCACTGGATGATATTTGCACAAAAGTCTTTCAGGGTATTTTCATACTGATTCATAAATCACTGTTTTGATATTCTCCTAAATTTATTGAATTGTTGTCAGTTTTCCTCAAAGCTTATGCCACGAGGAACTTAAACTTCTCCAGATCCGAGTTTTTGCTGGGAGGTGATTCAACTTCACTTAGTGCATCTGATCGCCGGAAGATAAGAAACTAATCCAACCCAATACCTTGGAGTGCTTAGAACAAAGAAATCAACAAAAATGGCAAAGAAATATTGTCGAAAAAATCAAGAACAGGGGAGATTATCTAGTGAATATTTTTCGAAACATAATGTATCTTCCGAGAGTCATAAAAAGTTTGACAGTTATCAAGTAGCTCCAATATTCAGACGATGCTCGCAAGTTACTAGTATTATCGTACTAATACTATGACTAGCACTACTACAATAAACAGTTATTCATGCATAGACTTGTAAAGAACTACTGTGACATACTTTGACAAAAACCTATGGGTAGTTCCAAGAGCCAAGACTTCCTGACCATTTCTTCCCTGTTGTACATACAGATGGTTGAGCATTACATGTGATGGCCTTGGCAAATGTGAGGTGGGATCTGTGAAGAAAGTTGAATTGAGCAGAGAGAGGTTCAGATGAGGAGGTGCTAGTGGAGGCTCTTTTGAGTAATCCTCTAAACTGAGATGCAAGTTGTTGTAGCTTGATTCTGGAGATTGTGGAGGCTCAAAACCAGCAATTCCGTCTACATCCTCTGGAACATATTCCTGAAACACATTTCAGTACTTGTTATCTTGGTAGTTGAATGTAACATCTTGTCTAACACATAGAGAAAAGCAAAAAACACTTTCATTTGCTAAAAGTGAAAAGTGAACCAATTTCTAGCCATCTAGACAAAAAATTGTTCCTTGTTATTACATGAACATAGAAATTTTGAGCCGAAATTTCAGTTAAATGAGCCGTTAATTGACAGGAATAACAGTTCAATGAAGCTATTTTTTTACCAACAACATCCGCTAGGAAATGAAGTGTAAGTTATATAAGGCTTAGAATCATAGTAGCAGTTTGTAGGCAAATCCCAATATTGCAAATGGAACTACAGAATTTTACATGTCATGTGCTGGAATTTTCAAATATATGACAGATGAGAATAGGAATTCTCTCATGCCTTGAAGCAGTTTTGTATTTCATAGTTTTCATTTTTAGACTTCTCTCCTATATAAATGTAGCATCATATACTGCATTTAATTGCTTCCCTAGTATTGATTTCACCATTCTGAATACGATACAATAATAGGTGACTGTAGTCAATCTAAAGAGAAACTTCTTCCCTAGCAGCTTAAATTTTCAATGTATCATATGAACAAGGTATTGTGAAAAGAGATCCAGTTTAATTCAATTGAAGAAGTTTCGGTGGCTGCTACATAGCTCTTTCTAAGCAGATTATTACAGTACAACAACTAATAAAAAATACTACTAAAATCCGCATTTTAACCACTTACAACTCCAAGGAAAAATGCTAAATGATCACACAAATTTAATTTGTCAGACGGAAATTCCAGGATCTCTGTTAAATTAAACTGGTAACTAATAGTAGCATCTTCAATAACCGCAGTTTGGGATGTTGCATTTGGCTAAGACCGAACAATTTTAGTTTATGCAACACCTTGCTATGGTATTATTTCTCTTATCTAAATTTCCCTTCATTGAGCAATCATCAATCAGTTCACAATCTACCTCAATTATGTTCAAAAGAAGATGGTCTATTTAATTCTAACTGGCCTAGATTTTTGTACATCTTTTAAATCTTTACTCTTCATCCGAAAATGACTACTGTTCATCATTCCAAACTCTGTATCCATGGATCAATGCTGCCCTATTTGCACTAGAGCTATGAAGTCATGAGCAGCAGGAAAAGTTTGTACTTAGGAGAGGAACTAAGCAAATACCAATTTATAAACATGTAACTAAAAACAACACAGATTTTTTACCTGCAAGTCTAATATATTGTATGGATTTCCCAGGTCATCATGCATCCACGGAAGTTCAGGTGCGTGTTTCCATTCACCATCAACTAGGAATCTGTATTGGTAGACACCAGAAGGGAGCACTTTCATTATAGTAAATTCTTTGCCTGATCTTAGCAAGGTCCTCCTGTCCAAAAATAGTGTTCATATCAAGAGTTAGGTTGAGCTAAACCAAAATAAATTTAGAATATATATTAAAAAAAAAAAGAATCCCAAAGGACAAATATCACTGAATTTCCATTATTCTCATAACAACCCAAAAATTTTCTAGCTAAAATGCAACAAATTGAGCTTGGTAATCACATACTTTTGCACATCTGAAGCCAAGACTGTCATGAATCAATAAACCCTAGTAAAAAGAAATGGCAAAAACTAGACAAAATCATGTACTTTGCCTTCCAGTTATCCCAAGATCCTTCCACAGCCACATTTTTTCCACCATGGCACCATGCAATCATAGTTGGAATTCCTGGATCACAGGCCATTTCATAGTCATCCACGTCATGCATCCATGAACCCCTTGGCAGCTGTGAATCATCAGGTCTCTGAAATGGAACCATTGGATCCTTAAACAAAATAAGATTGTTTTAGTGTGGAGAGCGATTCAGAGTTTAATCAAAACTAAAGCCTTAATAACAATGTCAATAAAAATAACTGGGAATAGACAGAGAAAAACTGAAGCAAATCAGCTGTGGCCAGCGACCAATGCCATAGAAAATTCAGATATTATTGAAGGATCCAACTGCTGACATGCATCTAGACAGTTTATAAAATGAATATACAGCTTCATAGACGACAAGGGATATTCCAAATTATTATGAGCAGTTTCAGATAAATTTTAATTCCACTAACCTACATAGAATGAAAAAAGCAACCTCAATACTGATTTCAAAGAAGAATGAGAAGTAGAATTACAGATTACTATTAGATATAACGTAGCTATCATTTATACTTTATCTTTTGAATGCATGTAACAACCTTGTAGAATATCTGATCAGAAACCATCGTAAAAAAAGAAGAGAAATTCAAATTTAGAAAGTAAATTGGCAACAGATCCATAAAAATCAACCTCAATATTAGTTTATTAGTCATGTAAGCAATAAAAAATAGACAAACATTGCATCTTGGAGAGACAAATGCAAGAATAGCAAAATGTTGAAATTCAAATGAAAAAACAACAAAAGCAAAACAGGACCAGACCTGGGGATTGAACAAGAGAGGTGATTGGGTGGCTCCTGGGCTGTGAGGAGGACTATGCCCCATCATTTCATAAACCCTGCGCCCAGAATAGCTCAACTGCTGGCCACCTCCACCTTGTTGAAGATGAGCACCCTCCTTTGCTCCCCCAGATGAATTCCCTCTCCTTTGCTCCCATTAACATTACCCATCGATGGAAAGGTTCCCAAGGGAATAACACTTCCCTTCTCCTCCTCCTTAAGGTGATAGCATCATCCAAAAACCAAGAACACTCCAACTAGCATGTTACATGTTATCCAAAAGCACTAAAAAAAAATGCAGGACAAACCCAAAACAACTCTAGGGATGCTTGACTCCCCAGAAGAACCTAGGAAGATGAATCTATCTATGATCTTAAAACAAGCGAAGCTACTGCACAAGAAAGCAAGATGCACATCAAATGTACATAGGAGGACATCATGGCAGCAACCAAGAAAGGTACATTACCAACAATACAAGACTCAAGAAAGAGCAAACTACCCATGAAAAGGCCTGGGCAGGAGAAAAACCAGAGGCTGGTTTCCAAATTGTCAGTTCAAGAGTCGGGACACAAACCAACCAAAATGACTCTAGTCACTGAGCAGACACACATTTATACACCAACTGAGCAACTGAGCAGTAGAAAGAAATAACTGCAGTTACCAATCAGAGGGGTGGAAGTTGGACAAATAATGAGCATCCAACGGGTGTGGTGGCAGTCACAGACGGAAAACACAGAGCTCAAAAAGTGAAAACTTTACCGAGAGTTGAGACCCCCCCATAAATCCCGGTTGATTGTTGAGTGACTGTGGGTGCCAGGCACTTGACAAAAAAAGATGGGGAGTGACGATGATTTTTTCTCCAATGAGTTGGGAAGATTCTCCCCCAACTGCACCAACATCTCGTAGTCATGCCTTCCTCCCTCGTCATCTTCTCGTCTCGAAAAATCGACCAATAGCCAAGCTTTTAATATATAATATATAGGCAAATTCTGTCTTGTGCTGCGCGGCTTTGCAGCGCATGCAACGCAGCAGAAAGACAGCCGCTCTCCTTTATTCCAAACACCCAGCCACCACCGCCCACCACCCCCAGCCAGGCCTGCCTTCAGCCGCCGCCCCCTCTCACCACCACCACCGCCGCCACCACCACCACCACAGCCGTAGCCGGGACCGCCCTTGCTACCACCACCCCATCATTGTTTGGTGCCATTGCGGGTTTGATTCGAGGTCGATAAAAATTTAATTTATTTATAAATCAAATCAATATTATAAAATATATCTCGATAATTATAAAAAAAAATTAAAATACAATAAAATAAAATAATTAAACTATAACTTAAATAATATGTTATAAATTTAATAATTTATTAAAATTAATGAATAATGTATCCTAATTTGGTAAATGGCAGTTAAGGGTGGTCCCTACTGCGGAAGGCTGGGGGGTTGTACATATATATACACACGTTTTATAAAGCTGTATGAGATTGCAGTTAGAAAGCTTTATACATACCGATAGCATAATGACAAACACAACACAACACCTCTTTCTTTTGTTCTCTCTTCACCATCACTCGAGACAACAAAACCCATGAAAGTCCATAACAATTTATTGTGTTAAAGTTACATAATTCATAGCATTGCTGGAGATTGATGTAAGCTTGATCGCATGGTAATTTCCATTAGGGACGGCTCTTTGTCGCCACAGTATTCAACCTCATCAAACAACCGACAAGGACCAAAATGAATGCACACACACAAAAAGGGGGAAAAAACTAGTGCAGTTTGCAAGACTTATTCCCACGTTATGTTGCTACAAATAAAGGTGAAAACTACATGTCCATCAATAGGACCAAGTGTCCCCCTTACGAAAGGAGTAAAAACAACAAAGTGGGCATCTCCTTTTGTCATCCAATCACAACAAGTGAGTAAAAGCAGAGAAATTGGTACAGACCCTGCAAGCTCTACAGGGAATCCAATACGGTGATTGCTCTAGTAGGCTTTGGGGGGTATCCTTGGAAGTGGAAAAAGCTGTGTTGTTTATATATAACAAAAGGAAAGTGTCAACAAAAGAGCTGCTCAATGTGCTCGTGGTCAGAATCTACGTGAGAAGAGTAGTTACAAGTCTTCGTCAGGGGTGGAAGGGGACAAGAGGTGGAGAATCTGGTGCGGGCTCACAAACACAAAGATGTGACCACACCCCCCTTTCCCCCCCCCCCAAACCCACGTTGAGAAGATGGTATTCTGAAGTCCCTTCGGTGTCAATTTTCTGCCTTGCTGTGGGAGGGTGTGACCTCGTATGTCTCACTGGCTGAGATATCAAATAGAGCTATGGCTAATATTTTGCCGGGAAAAATTATTCGGCAGTGTAGTAATCTTTAACATGCCAATGTCATGGAATCATTATTTTATAAGATATTTGTGTTAGATGTTGGTCAAAAAAATGTACATGAATTAAAAATTATATCATATGTTGTTATTTAAAATTAATCTAAATTTAATTAATTTATTAAAGTTAAGTATTTATGAGTCATAAATAAAAGTATAGAATTTAATGTATATATATTATTTTTGTAATTTTTCTTTTATGATAAGTCAAATTAAAATTATGAAACTAAAATTATAAATAAAGAGGTTATAGTTTCTGAATTAATAAGTAGTTTTCGTTCCAGTATCTTATTGTCCAGTAATTATGGTTTTGAAAACTAGTATTGAATTTAGAAAATCTTAAGAAAGTAAAATTTTTTGTTTTTATTAATTCAGGTACCCTTCTGCTGTCTAATTTTATTTACTCGATAATTTAGTATGAAAATTAATAAAATTTTATTTTTAAGTTTAAGTTATAAAGTTCTAACACTTTGAATATTATCATCTTTGAAAATATGGAAACCATAGCTCGTTCTTGACGACACAAGTTTTTTTATGAATAATAATAATTTAGTCATCCCTAAAGCCCGGAATTGAAGTATTAGTAGGGTAAAATATCGAATGATTCTCTTGCCTGATCTCACTGTAGCAAGATGCCAATCAATACGAAGACAATTACGAAAACCAGTGTCTGCGTTAGATTGAGATGCTGAACCTAATCGTCGGACTTTTTGATGTTTAAGAAATGAGGTAACTCCTCTGTATAAATTAAGAAACGAAGATAATGGGCACATATTATCATATTTAGTTAAACTCCATACCATTTATATATGTAATCTATATTAGGATGATTTTGAAAGTTGTACACCAACGTGGTTAAATCGAGTTAAACTAGATTAGAACCAATTTTGAACTAAATTGAAGCCCTAAAAACTCTAAAATAAAGTGCTTATATTGCTATATATCATTTAAGTCTATAACAAAATGAAAGATTAGTTTTAAAATCTAATTTTGGTATAAAATTTGACTTCAGAGTCTTACACAAACGATTTGCTTGGTGTGTGGAACCAGGTTAGGATTCCGAACTCAACAAACTTATCATAAGGTTTGCCCTAATCAAACCCAGAAAAAAATTCGAAAATCGACTCCAATCTTAATAATTTTGCAACTCTAATTTCATTAAAAAAGAAAATTTTCAAAAGAAAATAAATTGTTAATTAAGTGATTTGATTAAAAAGGATTAAATATAGAACCTCTTGATGTAAACGTGACGCACTGTCACGACTTTAAGAGTGGGCCTAAAAACTGGGAAAAATGTCACCACCTACTTAATATCTTCCTTTCTTAATATTGTTCGACGGTAGAAAATGCGGGGCACGTCAACATCTCATAACTGCTTAATATTACACAAATGTAGTTGGTGGTCATGTCTTCTTCAAGTACAAACTAATAATTGCAAACACCACTTATTAGTACTAATTTCCTACAAGCATTGATTGCAAGATCTTGCCTGCTGGCTAATTTCAGCTATCAGCAACTGACTTGCTCTTTCAATTACACTTAATAAATAAGATTTTATTATTTTATGTATGATTTATATTAAAGATAAATTTTAATTTTATATTTATTTTACATAAATTATAATAATTTGATATTATAGAGATATCACCTTAATTGAATAAGAAGATATGTTATAATTTTTTCTCGCAATTTGATTATTCAAATCTCTTATTTTACATGATGAAAGTGTAACTTTTAATTTTTCTTTATTAATAGAATTATATTGTGGGTATTCTTTACCACATTTTTCTCTCACGTTATGAAATAATACTTAGGTGTTAGTTATGACGTAGGTATTGGGAAATAGACATTCTAGCGGAAACAATTTTTTACGACCGATGTGATATAAACCTAACAGTAGAAAATCAGACTTATGTTAAGAATATCTTTCCAACCTTCCTGGATCAAGAGTTGGTAACATCTGCAAGCGCCCTAAGCATGAAAAGCTTGCGAGGGAAGGAGCGCGCACAAGTCTTCCATGGATGTCACGGTGATGAACGTGGGTGTTGAACGTGCCCACAACATTTTTCTTGTTACTAAGAATAAACTTGGTTGAACTTGACAATAATCACACGTTGCAATTAGCGTTAACCTATATGGTCCACGAAGCCTCTTGAAGGAAGTGGTAGATACGTACACTTTGGGCAAGCAATGAATGGGGTGAGTTGAATTTCTTTGGCCTTCTCATTGTTGATATCGTTATAATATTTATAGTATTTGGAAGAATATACAATCAAATATTAATTAGTAATTTTTGTCCGGTTGTGTGGAAGATTTGTAATTCTCTAATGGATTATAGTCAAATCTTCATCCAGGTCGGCTCAGTTTTATTATTTATCTGCATTATTTGTGTTTGTTTCATTTTCATTTGCTTGTTTGACTCATTGATAAGCTGCTCTGAATTTTATGACACAATTTTTTGAAGAAAACTAGTTTAGACCCACTCAATGCAAAGGCCATGTCTGAGGAACTTTTTAAAATTTTATTAAAAATAAAATTAAAAATATATAAAAATAAAAATTATTCCCTTGTAATTAATTTTGATAAATAAATATGTAATAATCTTACAATTTAAAAACTTAGTAAAAGACCTCTTCTCGATGTAAAAGGCATCTATAATCTTGGGCAATTGGAGACGATTACGAAGAATTTTGGGTGAATAGGAGAAAGAAATTTTAATTAGTAATATATATATATATATATATATATATAGGGGGGGGGGGAGTTGCTTGTCCTGCAGGGATAGCCAAGATGGCTGTCCTGCATTTTCCAGCCATTGGATTTTATCCAACGGCTGGAATTCTTCCTCCCCCCTCCCTCCCTCCCTCCCATGCTTTCACCCCCTCGCTCCGCCCCCGCCCCCCACCCTTCCCCCCCCCCTCCTTTCACCCCCCGTCGCGCCCCTCGCCCCCGCCCCGCGCCCCTCACTCCGCCCCGCACCCCACGCCCTGCCCGCGCCCCTTGCCCACGCCCCCACCGCCCCTCGCCCTCACCCCACCGCGCTCCACGCCCCCCGCCCCGCCCCATGCCCCTTGCTCTGCCCCACGCCCCCGGCCCGCCCCCACCCTTCCCCCCCTCCCCTCCTTTCCCCCACCGTCACGCCCCTCGCCCCTCCCCGCACCCTTGCTCGCCCCGCGCCCCCGCCCCTCCCCCAGCGCCCCCTGCCCCGCCCCACGCCCCTTGCTCTGCCCCACGCCCCTCCCACCACGCCCCCGCCCCACCCCCTCCTCCGCCCCTCTGTTTTCGGTTCCTTTGTTTCTCCATCAGTGCAGCACAGTACGGCCGACGGGAGGCGTTAGCTTGGGAGTCACGTGAGTAGGCAGTTACAGCACGGCCGGCGGTGGTGTAGGTGACGGCGGCGGCGAACTCACCGGCGGTCGCGGTGGCAGGGAAAAAGCAGAGGAGAGGGGCGATCGTCAGAGGGTGAAAATAAGGGGGGCAATTTCGTAATAAAAACTTGACTCGTCCCCGACTCGAGTCAATATTACAAAATAAATTATATATATATATATATATAATAATTTTGTAATAAAAACTTAACTCACTCCCAACAAGAGTCAAGTTTTTATTAGTAAATTATTTTTATATTTTTTAAAATTTATTTCGTAATATTAACTCTATTCGGAAGCAAGTTAATTTTTTATTACTAAATTATTTTATATATTTTTTAAATTTTATTTTATAATATTGACTCGAGTCGGGATGAGTCAAGTTTTTATTATGAAATAAAATTTTAAAAAATAAACTAATTCTGTCAATTTAAAAAAATAAATTTATTTCGTAATATTGACTCAAGTCGGTAGCGAGTCAAGTTTTTATTACAAAATTATTTATATATTTTTTAAATTTTATTTCTTAATATTGATTCAATTTGGGAACGAGTTAAGTTTTTATGATAAAATTATTATATATATATATTTTTAAAATTTATTTCATAATATTGATTAGAGTTTGGAGCGAGTCAAGTTTTTATTACGAAACTACCCATGCCCATTTCCTTTTAGACTCAAGTCAATATTCTGAAATACATCTTGAAAAATATAGGAAAAAATATTAAATAAAATAAAGTAATCCATTATAACTTGATTATTTTATTTTATGGTATTTTACTATATTTGTTTCATATTTTTTGGGATATATTTCGTAATATTGACTCGAGTCAGGAGTGGTCAAGTTTTTATTACAAAATTGCCATTGATCGGTGGGGGAGAAAATAGGGTTGGTGAAGAAAAATGAAACAATGGCAATTTTGTAATAAAAACTTGACTCGCTCCCGACTAAAGTCAATATTATAAAATATATCCCCAAAAATATAAAAAATATAGTAAAATACCATAAAATAAATTAATCGAGTTCTAATGGTTTATTTTATTTTATGGTATTTTACTTTATTTTTTTCAAATTTTTTGAGATGTATTTCGTAATATTGACTCGAGTCAGGAGAGAGTCGAGAGCGAGTTCTAATGGTTTATTTTTGTCAAATTTTTTAATATGTATTTTATAATATTGACTCGAGTCGAGAGCGAGTCAAGTTTTTATTACGAAATTACTTTATTTTTTAATTTATTTTATAATATTGACTCGAGTTGAGAGCGAGTCAAGTTTTTATTATGAAATTATTTTATTTTATTCTTAAAATTTATTTCTTATTATTGACATGATTCGAGAGCGAGTCAAATTTTTATTACGAAAATTATTTTATTTTATTTTTTAAAATTTATTTTGTAATATTAACTCAAGTGGAGAGCGAGTCGGGGGAAAATGACTCAATTGCAATTTCGTAATAAAAACTTTACTCACTCTCGATTCAAGTTAATATTATGAAATAAATCCCAAAAATATAAAAAATACAGTAAAATAACATAGCATAAAATAATCTAGTTCTAATGGATTATTTTATTCTATGGTATTTTACTCTATTTTTTCATGTTTTTTGAGATTTATTTCATAATATTGACACAAGTCGAGCTCGAGTCAAATTTTTATTTTAAAACTACCCCTCTCAAAAAATATGAAAAAATAGGGTAAATACCATAAAATAAAATAATTCATTAGAATTCGATTATGTTATTTTATTTTAAATTTTTAATATTTTTTGGGATTTATTTCGTAATATTGACTCGAGTGGGAGCGAGTCAAATTTTTATTACCAAACTGCCCTTGCACATTTCCTTCTCCCTCCCCTGTTTCGCCGGCGACTGTTTTCCGTCCTTGTACCCCGAGCAACCTCGCCGCGCACTGCCTCTTCACCGGACTCCCTCCCCTATTTCGCTTCCGCTGTTTCTCCCGGGACGCCGCGCAGCACGGTCGGGGTCTGGGGCTAGTCCGAAACAGGGGAGTCCGGTGAAACAGGGGGACCAACGATGTCGGCACTATGCTCTGCGATTGCCTCCTCACTGGACCCCCTCGCTGACGCCTCCCACCTTCATCCCGCCGTCGATGGTCGCTGTGTCCGATGCTGCGGGCTTAGCCGGAGTAGAGCAAGGCAATGGCGCAGGGGGGGGTGGGGGTTGGGATGAGGGCCGGCCAGACGAGGGCTGGACGAGGGCCGGCCAGATGAAGGTGGGCCGGGCGGTGGGTGAGTGGGTGGGGGTGGAGTTATTTTCCAGCCGTTGGATGGCGATCCAACAGCTGGGATCAAACTGCAGTACAGCGAAGATGGTTGTACTGCAGTACAGGATACCTTTTGCCTATATATATATATATATAATAATAATAATTTGAAATGCAAACATCAATAAATTTCTAATTTTAAACATTTTTTTCCAAATATATATAAAAATACATTGTTTATTGAAATCAATTTGGAATTATCAAAAGTAAAAATTACATAAAGAAATTTTAAAAATAATTTTCAAATATTAAAAGAGGAAGGAAAGAGATTTATAAGGTCAGAAGGTCAGAATTAACCACGTGCAGGCGAAAACCAAAAATATAACGAAATAAAAAAATTGTCCTGCCATAGTATATAGTAAATAATTATGTATTACCTCATGAATAAAAATTAAATTGATTTATATAGCTAGTTATATTATGAAATATAATAGAAAAATATTAAAAGTTGCACCAACAAATAATAATTAATATACTCTCGTTAGCACAAATAATGTGTGTATTAATGAAAAAATTAAATAGAATCATTAGTATTCGCAACCGCGTATGCTCTCTATGTCATCTATCATTAATGGGAGCCATTGAATTACAATAATGGTTGGATGATGATGGTAATTTTGTCTAAATTATAACAATGTGGTCTAAAAGATAGTTAAATTTATACCGTTACTAATATTGCTATAACATCTTTAAAAATTAAAGGTTATCCACTTACCACTATTAATGGGCAAAATTTGGGCCCACATCATATCTAGGGTTCCATCAATATATGGTAAGATAGGAGGGGTTACTTAAATCAATAATAATTTAGCAGGCATATAGATTTTTAGCTCAATTAACTAGTGGCGGGGCCGGCCTCTAATTATGTTAATTGTAGATAATGGTGTTCAAATCTTAATAAAATTAATTGGACATTGAACATGTAGTAGATTGACACCAATCTCAATATGGGCCCGATACGGTCGGCCAATTTATTTAGTTCTGATGGAGGGCTAGGAGAAACATATTTTTATAATAGAAAATTGGAATAAGAACAAGAAAAACAAAATATAAGGATGATGAACTAATCTGCAGGTTAGCGTGCTTAATTCTCAAAACATATGAGCTTAAGGGAATCAAGATGATCTAGCATCATATATATATATATATATATCACATTAAAAAATTGATAAGATTAGGCAGCCAAGTTATATTTAGTCAACAATTCAGTAGTCTGATGAATATTATTGTATCATTGACTTCTCTATCTGGTTAATTGCAGATTTGTAAATATTATTACATTAACATAAGTCTTGCCTATTCTTATGGTTAATTGCAGATTTGTAAATATTATAATGGCATGCTTATCATGAACGCCTTCTGAGAAACAGTACTGCCCAATATGCCTACCAAGAGAACAACAAATTATAGCATTCAATCTTTCGCATATCATCAAGGAATTACACTAAACAAATTAGCGGCCTCTAACTAATATATATATCTGCATGCCCTTTCTTATTTATAAGCTCAAAATAGCTTAATTGAGCAGCTGAGCTACATACTATATTTGAGCTACATGATATATATATGGGGTTGGGTAATCTGGGGGCGACCCAAATTTGGACCGTCTGATCATAAGGACGGTCCAGATCTCTTCTTCTCAAAACCCTAACCCCTCATCTCCTCCCATGTGCTGCCGTCGCTGGGCCGCTGTTGTCGCCACAGCGCGACCCCGCCCCTCGCCGCCACCGTCGCTTGCCGTCGCCACCGTCCGCGGGCGTGGGCGGGCAAAGAGGAACGGCGGCGGCGCGTCGGGCCCGTTGTCGCCGCGTTGCCGCGCAACCCCACCCCCGCCGCCACTGTCGCTCGCCGCCGTCTCCTTGTGCCCCCACACTAGGGACCCTCGCGCCGCCGTCCGCGGGCATGGGCGCGGCGAGGAGGAACGGTGGCGGCACGTCGGGCCCTTTGTCGACGTGCAGCCACTGTTCCTTCTTGCCGTGCCCACGCCCGCGAACGGCGGCGAGCGACGGTGGCGACAGCGAGCGACGATGGCGGAGAGGGCGGGGTTGCGCGACGGCGGCGACAGTGGCCCGGCGGCGGCAGCGCATGGGAGGAGGGAGGGGTTAGGGTTTTGAGAAGAAGAGATCTGTACCGTCCTTATGATCGGACGGTCCAGATTTGAGGCAACCCCAAGAAAATTTCCTAGGGTCGCCCCCAGGTTACCCAACCCCTATATATATATATACATAAAATACACTGTACTATATATAATAAAAGAATATAGTTCTTGATCATTGGGTGGTGACCTTAATTACAATAATATGATCTTCTACCACAATCTGTCTATGTGACTAGTGTGATATTCTCCCAGCGTCTTCATGCAAATGGAAGACGACACCAAACGCCGTTGTAACCGAATGATTCCGGTGGTGTAAGTTCGAATTCCATTTCCGACGGACGATAATATCATCTTTCTTGATCTTCCATGGAGATCATTCCGGTGACAAGGCGAGGTCTCCGGCGTGCGAAGGATCCTGACCATGCAAGACTCCTGCAGTTTGGGGGTTGCATGGAGATGGGAGGGAAGATCTATGATGAAATCTCCATATTCATCTGTTATATCCCTTGCCAAACTGACCATTTTGCTCCTTTTTCCGCCGGTAATTCTGCATGTAACACCAACTAATGCTCCTGCAAGTATACAAGAACTGATTAATGAACATATATACTGGGTTCCATAATTAAATGTTTTGCGGATGATCAAGAACATAAGTGCTGTGTACGTATCGTTTTGTGGAATGGCTTGAATGACGCAATCTGGTCCTTTGAAGTTACTGCATGCAGATTGCTTGGTTTTATGAAGATGATCATAAACTGATATATATAAATATATATACACACATATATATATATAACAGATCGAGAATGGATATATGTACTTCAATTAAATGCTTCTTGAAACAGTCTCCCATGAATATGATCCTAATGCCCA
Source organism: Piper betle (assembly GCA_033002965.1). Taxonomy (NCBI): domain Eukaryota; kingdom Viridiplantae; phylum Streptophyta; class Magnoliopsida; order Piperales; family Piperaceae; genus Piper; species Piper betle. The sequence continues at coordinate 7,521 of JAURVB010009999.1, read as the reverse complement.
TGTAGAGAGACATATAAATTGTATAAAAAGGTTTTTATACATAGACATGAAGCAGTGTATATATATTATATATATATATATATATATATATATATATATATAATGTTTCAGCTTTTTAACAACAGTTAATGATCAACCAGCAGGACTAGACGTCTAATTATTTAAACACCACGTACTTTAGTTTCAAGATGCCGTTATATATCTCTGGCCATGTATTTTGACCATTAATATTAATATATACATCCATAATTCAAAAATGAACTTCTTATGTGTCTAGATCTGTTTTTGCATGAGTTATTTTTTTGCTTAAGGGCAAAATAAATAAATTTGTGAAACAAATCTGTGCCCAGTCTATCAAATCTCAGTCATGTAGTTCAAGTGACAAAGATGATTATGATAATCAGAACTTATGGCTGGAATTTTATAACTCAAGATGCTTAATGGAATTACTAGCTGCTCTGGTCAAGCTAGCTAATCTACCTCTCTTATGCATGGTGTGATCATGAGCGATCAAAGCACACATAATACATTGAAATTAAAAAGACGAGCAAACCTGCAATAGAAGAGGTAAGAACTTCAACTGATCCATGTTGCCTGCGCTTGCAACTGTCACAAAGAAGCGTCCCGGCGACCAAAACAGACGACAACTTCTCTTCCCCATACCCAGCAACTTGCACCAGCTCTTCCCTTGGCATAACAATCGATGGGTGCAGCTTGGAATTAGCTACCTCGTCTATGCTCATGACAGATATTCCAAGAAAGACGAAGAAGAAGAATAAGAAGACAGTGGTGGAGGTGAGAAGGAAGCTACCCCTGATAATACTGGTCATATCTTGCAGTCTTCCAGTGATCTTTGCAATTCTTATGATTGAGAATTAGAAGAACACCAACGGAATGACGGTTTGGAAGATTTGGGTTATATGGAAAAGTAGATGTAAAATGCCTTTGTTGTTGAACGAAACCACATATATCTTCCCCATCAGTTGTCAAGTGTAAGTAAACTCCTTTGCCTTCAAACTTGTGAAGTTCAACTGCTTAACAAAGCCGACATCCCTTGTCAAACATCTGGTGATCTCCTCATCACAAATTTAAGAACCTTTAGTATGATATTTACCTCACAAACTTAGTGTACAAGTGACACATAACATATTTTGATCATTTTGAGAAGTAAACCATAATATAAGCTTGACCAAAAGAGGGCAAATGCACAGAGCTTTGGAAACTTGAGACGCAAAAAGACAAGAGTGTATGGAAGGCTCCAAGAGGATGAAAACAGATTGGTTGGTTGCCTAACCTTCTTTCTACCTATAAATTACATTAGTCAATCCAAATAACAAATGGGGAGCTTTAAAGGATGGTGTGCACATTCTTGATGAGAAAGGCAATGGGGACCCTTTTTCAAGGACTGCTCCAACCATTTGCTCCCCTTGCTTCATTTTCTTTGTGCAGGTCTATCGGTTTTCCTCCCTTAACCCCCTTGCTTTGCTTTAAGAAATGTTTCTATGTGATCGTTACATGTCATCGGCGATCGACCAAGCAACAACTTAGATAGTACCCCATTCTATAGCTAGCCATAGAGATGTCGCTTATCTTTCTATATCTTTTTATCATACTTCAAGAATCCAATTCTAGTAAATTTTATCTTACAAGACATTTTATGGTCGTTTTTTCTATACTTCAAGTATTTTGATCAGAGAAAATATTTCAAATATTAGAGGGGATGCATATTTCTTAATATAATAAGAGTTATGTTTTGTTTTATAATTAGTTCCCTATCAAGTATTAATGCACGTTATATTTGATGATATGCTCAATTCAACATATATATACTGGTCAAGGGTCCTGCGCAATATGCTGGCTATGCTTTTATTATATAAAAATATTTTATATTTTAAAAATAAAATTAAAACACTCAAATATAAAAATAAACTAAAATATAAAAAAAATAATGAGTTTTTTTCTAAAGAATACATATGGGTTTTAACATTTAACTATGTCATATCTTTCTTTTTAAGGCATACGATATCTTAAAAACTAATTAAATTATTAGGGTCATATGATAACGATATATTAATTAAAAAAATTAATATTATTGACTCCATTATTTATATGCCTTTTTAAAGATAAAAAACATATATATAGTTAGTCAATAGTAAAGCCCACCTGATTGTTGAATTCTAGTGCAAAAGGGGGTCTATAAATTAAAAAAATATAAATATAAAAAGTCATTAAGCATAATAAAATTTGACTAGACAATGTTTGTATCATGTTGTAATTAGAAGAACTTTTAATTAAAATCATACATTTACATCATATTTTATTTTTCCAATATTAAGGCTAACTGTGATCCATAAAATCAAATATTTAAAATTATTGTAACAGTTACATTTTTTAAAATTTTACAAATAAAAAATGTGATTAAAATTAAAATAATATAAAAAATAAGGATATAATTAAAAATTTTAAACAATTGAAAAAAATAGCATGAAACGTCATTATAAATGGAGTTAAAATGGTATAGAAGTAAAGAATAAAAACATGAATGTGGGAGATTAACTAATAAAATATATAAGTAATAAATAATAAATAATAAATAAAAACAACATTACAAAAATCTAACATGTAATTGACAAAAAAATAATACCATTTCCCTAATTGTTCTAAATCAAATTTGTAAAATCCAAATTTCACTCAAAATTTTATCAAGTTGACTTGAGTTGGTTCGGTTTGGTCTAGTCTAATATGAGATAATTTGATTTATTAACTAATTATTATCAATACTTGGTTATTCGATTAACATTTGTATTGTATTGTTTACTAAATTGTTTGCTACATTGAGATGGTTGACAAGTTTTTTATCATTGACTTGCGTCGGTAATTTTCTCGAAGAATTTTTGAAGTATTGTATGGTGTGCATAATGATCGATACGACTCTATTCAGGCATACGATTAAGTATTGATTATTATAAATTCTATAACATTCCCATTCTAATGATACATTTTATGTACACACCATTCGAAAAGCCACGTTTAGCTCTTTTGGGGAGTGACGTTTGTGGAAACGCCGTGCAACTCCACTATCGATCATCATAGGAATCAACGGTGGAGATGCACGACGTCTCCACCGGCGGGCGTCGCTCCTACGATTAGCGAAAATTTTTTCTAATTTTAGAATTCAGATGACCGCCTATTAACACAAATTTTGAGGTTGCCGCGTGTCAGACGTGCAGGATGACACTTAGTTTGATAATATCACCGAATCAGCCCTCCTTCACCTCGACTTCTTGCTGCTTTCACCTTCCACCGACCAGGTGTGTGGGATTTTTCCGATCGACCGTACGCCATAGGCAGACCACAACCGGCTACATTGTCACATCCGATCGACAGCTGACCATACCGTACGCCATAGGCCCGTTCGTAAGGTCGAATTTTTCGCCTCCGAGTCCCTGCCTGTGCGGCGTATTCCCCTCCCTGGGAACACTCAGCCTGTTACTCAACACGCAATAGCGGGAGCCAAGGCCACAAACACTACACTCGTGTTCGGCCGCAATACGCACCACCGAGGTTGACCCCTGCACGTCCAGCAGATCCACCCGCTCGGTGTTGCCCTCAAACAGCGCCCTTGATCGATCACCCGTGTCTGGCCACGCACCAGCACTTCAGCGAGCACTCGCTGGCTGTCGACACGCCTTGCCGATGAGGCGTTCCAGAGTCAAACGGCACCACCACCGCAGCACTGCCCGATCGCCCTCCAGCAACACGCCTGGTGGAGATCGTGCCTCTGTCCTTGTTCGGTCTCGGCAACCACCGTCGCCTTGCAAAGCCTCGACCACGACCCAGTACTAAGGTTCCCTGCCTAAAGCGTCAGACAACGAACACAACACAGATATGCGGAAACCCCAACCTTATGTCATTAAGCCGACTATGAGGATTACAAGCACTCGAACTCCTCTCAAGTACCTGCTCGGCTGTGGACAGCCCCACAGCCTCGCCCCAATGTACCCAAAATACAAAGGAACTCACACAAGGATTACCTGGCCCGAGTAACCCTCCCAGTTGCCAACACCAGCAACCTCATAGCGTGCACCTTGGATTCAAGCAAGCGTCTGGAATTCCAGCACTACTCCCAGCGCCGGCTGCAGCAATTCCTTCGCTTCTTCCCTCTCCAGGTTGCTCACGTTACTCGATCAGCAAGTCTCACCACGAGAACAAGTACCCAATCGGCCCCCTCTTGAGTCCGGTCGAAGAGTTCTCTTCTCCACGTCGGCCTAACCCTTATATACTCACGGACTGCTGCTCAAGATAACTCCGAATCTGCCAGCATCTTCAACTCCAGGAGATCTGCAAGATCCACCCGTGTTCAGCAACCTAGACCATCTCCCATCCAGGTTCATCCAGCGGCCTCCAAGTTTATCTTCAGCAGTTTGTTGCAACGCCCAATCCTGGATAACTGCATATCTTCACCAAGATACTCAAGCAGCGTCCAGGAAGCTTATCCCTAACCGTCGGCTGCACCGCTAGGATCCCGTCTCGATCACCACGGCTCGACCCTAGGCCTTGGTTCAACCTCGCAGCAACTACCGACCAACTGCCAGCAATGGTCCACCGCTGCGTCGCCCAAACTGCGCATCGCTACCGATCGGGACCAGTGCCGCACCAACACGCGTTCGGTACCCGCATGCCGCTCATACTCGCGCCACACACCATGCGACTGCGCGCACCTCAGCACGTGCACCCGCTCGCGCGCCCGCACGCGCTGCGTCCGGGCGCGCTCGCCGGCGCGGCCGCCTGTGCGCGCCCGATGCTGCGCGCGCTCGCCCGCGCGCGTCTGCCTGTGCGCACACTTCGCGCTCAGCGCGCTCCGCTCGCGCGCACCTGCTCGCTGTTCCCGGTAGCGTGATCGGTCAAATACCGATCTACGCAGCGACTAGCGCCAGTGCTCGATCACAGCACTCGCTCGCGCACCTCGATCCGACCTTGCTGCTTTTGAGGTTTCTTCGGACCCAGACCCGGCATTGCTCGGCACCATGTACCGACCCAAATGCCGGAACTTGCTGCTGTTCCCGACGCCTTGCTCCACCGGCATGCTCGGTCCTCCAGCAGCGTCCGTGCAACTCGGTTTGGACTGCAACATAATCACGGGTTAGCCTCGGTGTGTTGTTTCCACCACTCGGATAACCACTGCTATCCCCTTCATGGACGTAGGGAATCCAGGAACAACACCCAACTCCTGGTTCCCGGGACGTCCACGAATCAAGGCTGTAACATCCTCCCCGACCAATGAAAGCCGATGTCCTCATCGGAAGGAAGGTCGAGTCCTCCACGCAAACAAGTTGAATCCATTCTCCCATGGTCACGTCGCCGCGCTCAGGTGTCACCGGACTGCGCCCCTTACCACATGGATCCAGACCTCGCCACTGCATAGCCCCGGATCCTGACATGCTCGGACACTCGCATGTACGCCACATGGCTTACATCCCAGGCCATCTGCATCGCGCGGGATCCGAGTGCTCCACCGACTCGTCCATACTGGGTTCCCACGTGAGCCAGACAGCGCCAGGCCCATGCGCGGCTGTAAGGCGTTGCAATGTAGCCAGTGTCTTCCATGCAAGCTGTCTCTTCTCTTCCATAGGCTAGCCGATCACGGTAGGTTGGCCCAGTGCCCCGCTCACCCCATCTGGTGGCATCTAACACTGCGATGAGGAGGGAATAGGGAGAGCGGATTTGCCTCCCTGCAAACCCACACTTCATCCAGGCTTGCCAGATTTGTGGCAGCCGGTCAGGCATGGTCAGTGGATGCCCCATTGAAGGCTCTGAGACATGCAGAACCCGCTCATTAAGAGCGGTCTCTGCCCTTTTGAGGAATAGCTGGTGGTTTCTGTCGACGCACCTCTTCGTCATGGTGATGCTGCTTGGTCCGATGGTTGTCTCTATCGTCAACTGGTGACCTCGATCAGCCAGCGATGGTGGTGAGCATCCGGCCTCCCGCACCACCCGTAAGGAGCGAAAAGTCCTAGCCCAGGAATATCCAGATGCTCACACCATGGACCGCTGTCCCCACTCCCCCGGACAAGGATCTGAGCTTCGCTTGCTTCGCGCAGCGGCAGCTCTATCTTGTCCAGTCCCGAAGGTCCTGCCAGAACCCGTTGGCTAACTGAGCGAGGCGCACGACTCACGGGAACTGCGCCCATTGCGCATGTACACACCCTGCGGAGAACCACACGCGCACCGCCCGCCGTAGGGTATCCTCCACGATGCCCCAGCTCGGAGGTCTTGGCCTCTGTCCAGAGAACGTCACACTCATTCGCTACCGGCTGACACCCCGTCTCCCGTTCAACTCCATGGGTTATATTCACCCTAAGCCTCGCGGCTTGGGCTGTTCCATCAGAGGTCGCTCCATCTGTGGATAGATGGCGGGCAGCTTCTGAATCGAAGGAAATCTCCCCGACGTACGCCGGCCACCCCCTTGGTTGTGTTAGGGCAATCCCTCACTCGATGCGGTCCCGAACCGCCGAGAAGCACCGGATCCTGCGCTTCCCTCACCACTCTGGAACTCTCTGGCTTGGCCCTGGGTCGAATCCCTCTTTCCTTCGGTCTCGCTGGTCTCCGATCACTGCTCGCTTCGTATTGCCCTTTCTGGGACCCCCGGTCTACACCATGACCAGTTGCAGACCTGAGGTCGGCTAAGGCCTCCAGCGCACTCACCGAAGGCGGCGCACATCCTGTACCTTCTGCCTCTTCAGTTCCATCGCCCAAGGCTGTAACTGACACGAAGTTAAAGAGTTTGTCGCTCGACATGTCATTGGTGTCCAATAAACACGAACAGGCACTTTCATGCTCGCGTGCGGACCATTACGACGAAGCTTCATCAAAGCTTCTCTCGCCACCAAGCCACGTATTGGTTGGCGAGTAGTCCCTGAGTTCTTCTCTCATATTCTCCCAAGTCTCCACTCTCGGACGTCCAGCTTTCTCTCCGTCCTCGGTGCGTGTATACCCATAGTTTGGCGTCGAAGCCTGTTAAGAACATACTGGCAGAACGAGACCTGTCTCTGAAGGGATCCCGGCAGCTCAGAAAATACTCCTGTAACTCCCAGATGAAGTTTTCCAGGTCTTTGAGACGACCTGTCTCACTCCAACTTCGTTGAGCTCAGGCACCTTCGACCTTCCTGGGGCTCGGCCGCCTGGTCGGCAACAATGTGCTGAGGCTGGTTGACTACTGCGCCTCAGAAGAGCCATCTCTGATCATCTCCTCCAAGCCAACCCTGAGATTCTCGATCCATCTCAGCCATTTCGTTGTCTCGCACACACCTGGATTCCGGTGCATCGGCCACTACGCTCCATTACCTCGGGTCAGGTCTCCAGCCGATTGAGACACCGTGTGATGATTATTATCCCCACCATTGGTCAGGCCCTCCAACCAACACCTCTGTGCCGTGCCACTACTATCCCTTAAGAGCATCAACCGATCGTGTCTCCATGTGATCGTTCCACCAAGGTCTTCTGCTGAATGAGAATGGTCCT
>JAURVB010009996.1:0-15515 GCA_033002965.1 Piper betle | reverse complement strand
CACCAACCCTTTGTCATCTTGGGGCGCCTCCAACCTCACTGCCCTGGCCACAGCCTCACGACCCACGCTGCTCGCTGCCGTCTCCAACCCTCGCCTGCCCGCCGCCGGCGAGGGGAGCGGATAAGGAGGGGACGGGGGGTGAAGGGAAGAATTTAATATTTTTTTCTATTGATTCTGGGCCGTCCGATCACAAGGAGGGCCAGATGAAAGTTTATCTATTGCATGTAAACGTGTGTGTGTGTGTATATATATATATATATATATAAAGAGTATCTTAGTCAGGGCAGATAATGTTTCTGTCTCAAATTTTAATTTGGATGGCTCGATTATAAGGACGACCCAGATTTGATAAAAAATAAAAAAATAAAAAGTAAACACCCCCCACCACTACGCTCATTTAGTACATAGTCAATAATAATATTTATTTATAATTTTAAATATATTTTGAGTAGGTAAATAATATTATGTATATTATTATATTATATTATTTATTTGAGCTACGAGTCAATTTCGAGTAGAGTTCGAATTCTAACTAAGTCGAGTCGAATACTACCTTGCTCAAATTCAACTCGTGGGATTCAAGTTCGAGTTTGAGCTCGAATATTTAAATGTCGAGTTTGAATCGAATTGAACCAGAGTCGAGCTGAACCAAACACCAAATGCTCACGAGCTAGCTCACTTAATTAAAAACCCTAATTATATGATAGACAACTCTTTTTATATAAAAATAAATATATAGCCTTAGGTTTACACAACCTTATGAACTCTATTAGTGTGTTTTTTATATTTTCGAGTTATGACTATTTTTTCTCTTCCACAAAAGTTTTAGTTTCTCTTCCACAAGAGAAGTTTTATATTTCAAATCACAACTGGTCACTGGTATTAGGCAGAAACTGTTAGAAGCAATGCGGTTTCTTTTTGTAAAAAATAAATAAAAAGAAAAAAGAAGCAGTTCTTCCTAAAGGTGGCACATAGCAAGGGAGACATATCCTGAACAAATGGGCTTCAAAGCTTACCGCATAGTTTCAATCAATGCGGTAAGCTCAAAAACAAACAGATATCAACACAATTCAATTAAACCCAGCTCAATAAGGAAGAAACTTAATATTTACAGTTACAGAAAAATGGAAATGCCCACCCTCAACTTGACAACTGCACAAAGTTACGCAACAAACCATATGGTCCTTTTGAACATTTGCCGATTGGAATAGTAGGATAAGCAGATGCTAGCTTCCAGAATTCCCCGGTGAAGGCTTCAACTCGCCAATGAGGAAGCTCAGGCATCTTGAATTGAGTAAAGTGGATGGGGTTGACCATCCATGTGGGGAATCACCGGAGTAGAAGACTTTTCCTGACTACTACGATCTGGGTTTCTCCCAATGCTCTAAATATCATTCCTCCAACAGCCCGAAAAGGATGTTGGACTTTGTTTTGATCTACAAGATGAACGAGAACTCGGAGTATTGCCAGACAGCAGTGACTACAATTAGCACCGAGAGCAGCACATGCGTGATGTTGTTCTGCCTCCTCACCTTCCTTAGCTCTTCCTCTACCTCTTCCGCTGCTACTCCTGCAGCTCCTTCATCTTTGGTAGCAGTTGTTCCAACCTCAACAGATTTCTCATTAGAACAATTCATGGATCCCAGTTCTTCTGATGGGCGTTGATACTCTTCAATGCCATCTTCATTGGATCGCTCTAACTGCCGTATATACATGAATACGAGACATGCAACAACCGGTTCTAAGGTATATGCCATAAATTTCAATATAAAAGTTTGTTATGCAAAATGAGCATAGAGTACATGTGGGGATCCGGCTTACTGATTGAAATAAAGCACGTCCATGCAAATTATACTTCTAATCACAACTGAAAATCAACAATTCGCAGGAGAAGAAACCGCGGCGGGAAGAAAGTGAGACAAATGAAGGACATAACGATTAGCAACAAACATATGTACATATGGGTGGCATGTGACAACCTGCCATACAAGCAAACCACATGCTAGAGAGACAGCAGCAAATTGAATCAAGCAATGATATTGTGAGCATAAAGATCAATCCATTGTACTTGGGTACTAACAAGAAGAAGCATGACAAGGCAGAAAGCTTTATCATGTACTTGACCCTTTTCCTCCTCACCTTCAAAACAAAAAATAAGAAGGCAACAACTTTCAGGTAGAAAGGAAAAATAGTACCTGGGAAAGCAATCGGGAGAGAAGAGCGCGGTCGGGGTGGGAATGGATCTCAACTCCTTCCCCACCACTCTCGTCGATCAGCTGCTGAATTGAACGGTGGAGGGCTTCCTCCCGATCGTCAGTTCCGTTGGGCACGCCGAGCCACCCTGCCTTCGCCTCCATGCATGCAGAAAGTGGAAAGTGGTGTTGAAACTCCCTAAATCTATCTGATGTTCTACTTTTGTATCATAGACGTGCTTCCAAGTGGTAAAGTGTGGCTTAAAAGAGATGGGGCTGGGGCACTTAATCCCCAGAAGTTGTAGCAGCATACATTGGCAAATGCGAAGAGGTGTAATTTTTAGTCACGTCCTATTTAACTAAGCTCCTAACATGAAGGGATATTCAGACTTATTAAATAGAAAATTCGTAGTTTTAATGAGAGAATACTTTACTTTATCAAAAAACAAACCAGAGAGAGAATACTTAATATCCCCAAACGACTGATACAACAATAAATTTAGTTATGTAGATCACATAACTATACTTTTTATTATTTAGATAAAACTACCCTTATCATTTAACCATTCTAATCATGTAAAGGCCTACATTAAATATAGCTGACTCAAGAGTATCGTGGTTGATACTAATTTTTCATGTAACCCCCCCCCACTTAAAAAGTTTAACACGTATTGGGTCCGGTTAAAATGAAACGTGACTAAAACTTATATGCTTAGACAAGCGGGTGCATTATAGAAAATAAATACCATAAAAAATTAAAGAAGGCTGTAATAAGATTCATGTAATGAAAATATAGCATTAATCACACCTTTTCTTCACCTTGTATTCTCAGCTGAATTTATTGTTCCTTGTCAGGTTTTTCCCCCAAGCTTGTTCCGTGACAATTTGGGGTTTATAAGTTACATGAAAGCGGTGGATTTCCACCTCTTACTTTCTTGAACATACCTCTCCTCTGGTAATTACAAAAATTAAAGTAGCCATCTGCCAAGGTCTCGTCAAACAAAAAATGCCCGGTAACATGGTCCCTCGTGCTCCAGAATTTCCTGGCTTACTTATACAGGAGCTAGCTATTTTTTTTCTGATATACAAATGGGTTTCCACACAAGATTTATATAAGCATCACTAGGTCACAAGTATTGACTAAAGTGTATAACAAAACTTTTTTTTTTCTTCAGGTGTAAACTTTGGACATGAATGTTACCCACACAGGCATTTCAGAAAAGCCAATCATCACATGAGAAAAATAATAAGTTTCGGGAGATTGCCTGCCTCGTTTAGGAGCTGGATCTTCTCAGGTAAGCCATTACTCCTAATCCAGCAACAAGAGCGGCACCTGCTGCGACCGCACTATAAGCTGCTGCCCAAGCATCTCGGTGTTCGAATTCCATCGATCCAGACCCACTGCCGGGCTTCCTTTGGCTGCCAGAACCTGAATAATCTAAGTGCAATCTCAACCCCTGTCCAAGTCAACATTTAACATCAATTCAGATTTCATGTTCAACAAGCTAAACTTTTTTCTTTTAAAATTTAACATAAACATCTCATATGCCATTGTTTTTATCTCCCAATCCTGCACCCCTTCTAAACAAGAAGCAAAACAACATTCAACATCAGTTCAGGTGAAGTAGTCTAAGTTCAAATTTAAAGTTGAACATAGACATGAAATATGACCAGCTGTTAACTCCCATTCTTACACCCATTCTCCACACTTCCAACATGTTTGAGTTTATAGAAGATTATCTCATTAAAAGCAAGCTACTGTCACACACACACACACACAAGCATGCTTCCACTGCCAAATGATAAATAAACGAAATACTGTTCCACTATGGATCTTCTCCACCTTCCAACCAGCAAGCTTAGCATGGTCCACTGCTGCGGTAAGGTCACTGTCTGATGCAAGCACCACTTTGTCGTGATCTTCATCTTCATACTACAACACAGGGACGAAAGCAAACAATTAATCAACAAGTCAACATGAAAAATACTCCCAAAACAAGGCTTTGAGAAGGTTATTCTGTACTGTAATGAGAGGTAAATGGTCACGGTCTATATCATCTCCCACACGCTGCAGAATAGCCGTCATAAGATCTGTCAAACTGCGTGATTCTGAAATTGTCACCAAACGTATAGTCAGTCAGTGTGAGTCATGATATAGCGAGAAGAAAGGGAAATTGGTACTTACTCCGTATTAGAAAGTGAAACAGTTAATGCAATCATTTGTGCAGTCTCAAGAAGGCATGAAGGATTAATCACTTAGCTTGATAAAATGAAAGCATAGTAAAATTTCAAAAAGCAAGAATTTAGTGCTATAAGATGCACTTTTTATGGTCCAAGCAGAATAAGAGGATTTACCTCGCAGTATGATGAAATATGCAGGTCTATAGGCAAAAGTGGTGAAAGTAAATGAATATTTATGTAATGGTGTATGGTTCCTCAATGAGAATCTGCAAAGATCGCATTCTTAGAAACATTGAACTCATATGCATGCATGGCACTTAATTCAATGAAATCTTTGTCAAACAAAGGAGAAGGGATGGTGTCAGGAAGGGCATCCAGGCATCCAAAATTTTGTCATTTGTAATCACATGATCCTAATTTAGGACCATTGTCCTAACACCTTTTGGCCATCAGGTGGGAGAAGAAGAAGAACACCTCTGTCGGAAAGTTAGACTGGAAAAAATTTTCAGGTTGCGTTTTCTTAGGTTGCTCCATTCAGAAGCAGCAAATGGAGGTGGTGGGGCTGCCCATTGTTAAAGGTGTTCATCTTTGTATTACGGACATACTTCCTATATAAATACAGTACACTCTAATTTGGATGATAATTCTTTGTTTGTTACTCCTAATGAGTAATGAAACTATTGATTCTCATATGCAGCAATTGCATCCATCACATTACAATCTGCATCTTCGGAAGAATAAGAATCAGACTGGTTCTTCATTTGCCTTTTTGTTTGTTAATTTGACTAGTCATTCTTTGACAAGAATTATTTGAGGTAGGGCTATTTTTCGAAGACATTATATTATTAATGAATAAAAGCAGTCATCTATAAGGTGATCGACCAGTTTGATTTCCTGTATAAAATTTAGGGCATTGCCTATACTTCCCTTTCCCTTCTTCCCCATACTCTCTTCTCAAACTCCATTGCTTTGTCATCAAAATTCCTACTCTGATTGAACATACCAAAGTTCTAATTTTTTAATTGTTTATTTATTTCTTTTGTGGATTAGTACTATACTACTCATATCACTATCCTTATTATAATCGGTTGTAATGATCACACATTATGCTGTTAGTCGCTAAAATATTTACTTCTTCCATGAATTCTAATCCATCTAACACCACACTTAACCTATCTCATTTTAGATCTCCAATCCGCAAACAGATTAAGAAGAGGGAACTAAGGCTCTGTTTGGTTAGCATGAAATAGATGCAAATGATGTAAAAATTTTAAATGGTCAACCTTAATAAAAGTAGTATGTACATAATATATTTCTAAGAAAAATTGATATATGCTCATTGCATTTTGTATTGAAATTATCATGATTATCATCAAGTTCATCACCCATATGCTCCCCCGTATACAAAAAATTTCTCCCTTTTTCTTATCTCTTGAGATAAGAAAAAGGGGAAATTAATTGCACATAGGTGACCCACTTAGAAGTAATCATGATTACCTTATTCCCTATTTAGATGTAACCATACTACTTAATTTATACATAAAATAATTTACCTAAAATTATTTTATGTATAAAATATATTAAATATATCTACAATTAGTAAAGTTGACCATTTTAAAATTTTCATAACATTTACCCTACTAACATGCCAACCAAACAGAATCTAAGTGAAGATAATTTCTGAATAAAGACAATGATGGAGGGCAAAGTCCTAAATCAATCATGCGATAAACGGAGGAAGATGAAACCACACCAATCGGAAGAGAATGGTCTTTTTATTTTTAAGAATAAATGCCATATAATCCCTACAATGGCTATTATGCAAGTAGTAGAAATGAAATCCAAATTCCCTTAGAGATCTTTGATTCTCCAATGTAAACTGAGAGCTATCTAATTTTCTAGACATTTGTATTGGTCTCGCATCACATAACGAAATTAAAGGAGGACCATTCTTATAGGAGAAAATTTAAAGTTATATTTGCCATAGATCTTGGCTCTTTAGATTACAAAGAGTCAATACTAGTTCCTATGATCCTCCTCAAGAAAAAAGGAAGAACAATCATTAAAAACTAAATGAGTGAAATGAGCTTTAAAAAATTGCTCAAGGCAAGCCTTACATCTGTAAAATGAATTTATGGCATGCATTAGATGCATGCTCCATGGAACTCATGACGGAAGGAAGAGAAAATAAATAAAATCTGACATGAAGCAAGACAATGGGAAGTAGGAGAATCAGATCGGCAACTGAAAATCTAGGTTGCTTTCCTACAATAAATTTGCTCTAACTATAATAGAGAGAAAACTTTTTCCAACAAATCCAATATAATTGGGAAAGGAGATGACATGGTCTAAGATCAATGTGAAACTAAGTGGTAAATTTTTAATCGCTGGATGCCTTCTCCCAACACCAACTTTCTTCATTTCTTAGAGAAATCCTAAATCTTATAAATCAAATTTGACAAATAATTCTTTACGCTATATCAATAAAAACATGGAAATACTTAAGATCAGGATTTCATGGACAGGTATAAATATGAGTTAGACATATAAAATGGATTCGTGTTTTGATTTATAATTACACAGCTGTATATCCTATCTAATTACTATTACATGATTTCTTCATCATTTTCATCTTAGAAGAATTCCTTTAAGAAAAGTGATCATTATGTTTTCATTCTTCTTATCCTTAAACTTGGTAACGAAATTCAAGCACTGATTATACATAAAACATAAAAAGTACAAGTACCACAATTGAATCTGTGCTTTCTGCCCTTCTTGTCCTCAAGTTTAAAAGCAAAGGTGTAACCAAGACCAGAGGAGGGAAATGCAGCTGATCTACCACCATCAGTTCCTTCAGAAGCCAGTTTAAGGGAATTTTCACTGAAATGGAGTGAACCAGTTAACAATTATATCTACTGTGGACCATTTAACAACAGATGTGAAGAATACCAAAAACCTCATGACTACTACCTATGTGTTTCAGAATCATCATCCATAGGTCCCAAAGCCATAGCTGAATCCCAAAATTTCTGCATCATAGCATTTGTTGCCTCATTCTCAACATTACCAGTCCTTCCAATCTATATAGGGACAATTTTCAGAGAAAATGAAATGATGTTAGAAGAGAGACAGAAGCCACACCCCAATGGACAATCTCTTATGGTAAACTGACCGTTGCTATTGCAGCATGTGTTATGCTTAAAACATCGATCACAGCGACCACGTTTTTATCTGTTCCATTTCCAACTATTACTTTAACTTTTATTTTGGATTCAAAGTTCTAAAACAAGGATACATACCAAAATAATGCACCAAAAAGTTAAACCAAGGTTACCACGATCTACGACAGGAAGGTGTAAAAATTTCCCATCATGCATTGTATGAAGAGCATCAACAATCGGAGTGTCAACTGTTGCACACTCGGGATTTGGGGTCATGACCTGCATAAAGTAGCACTAAGTGCCTGAGTGTAGGCAAATGGCAATATCAGATTGCAACATTGGACAACTGTTGTAAAGAAGGTTGCTATGTCAATAGGCCAAGAGACCAAGCTACCGGTGATATGTAGAAGGCCTTAAAAAAATTCCAACAAGCATATATCATTTACGGTCCATGTCCATGGCGACTTTTAGTAAAACTAGGCAAGATGTCGCACCACGTATAGCTTATGTGTTAGAGATAGACTCCAATTTTATATATAAACCCTCATTATCATTGGATAATGAGATAGACTCCAATTTAAAAGATACTCTAATTAAATAAGGAGATAGTCCAAATGCTTTGATTTTTTTTGTTGTATTTTCATTGGTTGAACCTACTACGTTTCATAAGAGTGTGACTTTAGACAATTGATTTCAATTAAGGTGGAAGAAGAAGAAAAAGAAATGAAGTGCAACAATTATTTTTGTATAATATAAGGATGTCTGTTTAAATATTGCCCCATCAAATACATGCAAATACAAACAACTGTATTAACGACACAGTCATAAACATAAATTAAACAAATATATATGCTCTTACTTCAGAAAAAATCATGCAATCACACAACTGTTAGCAACTAAGATATCAATAGAACAAAGCATAATATCAAGTTACACTTAAAGAAAAAATCCTTCCTCAGTACTTTATAAAAATTATAATTGGTAGAAGATATATTCCGGTGTTACTGATATATCTTCCATGTATAACTGATATATCAAAGATACACCTAAATCATTTTTCTGCGTGCTGTTATGTCAGCAAGCTGTTGTGCTGATACATCATGGATGTACCCTGACAAGTCTTGGTTTCTACAAACCATCAATTATTTGGAGCATTTAGTAAGTTAAATAGTAAAGCCACATCCAAACCTTTTCCACAGGAGTTGAGTCAGGAGGAAGATTCTGTGCAATTACGCGCATTAACATATCCCGTGAACTGGATGATAAAATGCATAATAGGTCAACAATATGTATCAAATTTTGACACAGACCTGCAATTAAATCTAAACAGACTGGAAATAGCAGAAACTGCTAAGCATGAGAACCAGAAAGCTTACGTTAATATCCCGAGTGGCTTATCCTCAACTGTGATAACAGCTGAACTCATTTGCAGTTCCAGCATCTTCTTTGCCGCAGACAAGACAGAATCACCCGGTGAAACAGTCACCAATCTGATATCATTACTTTGAATCATCGTACCCGTCCCCTTGAGGAAATCTAAAAAGTTTTCAATACAGATTTGAAATCCTAAATAAAATATTACCTACTTTGTATTGTCTGTGATGATGGTGGACAATGCAGGCTTAAACATTTTCTCACGTAAGGTTTCTATGAATGCATTGGGTCCTGCAAAATAGAATCTAATATCTAAAACACGCTGAAAAAACCTCCCATTATAAGTAAATACTGATATGCCATCTTTTACTCATATGGGAATGCAGAAACAAGAATGAATGGTGAAGAAATGAACCAAAATACTGATCAGCAAAAGCACTGTAGGCACTCACCAGTTAATGATGCCCCCCAATGTTTTTCAACACCTTCAACTGCAGCTGCAATAGCTTTGCCTTTTTCTGCTGCTCTCTCCATCCGCGCAATAGCATCATACAAGCACTTAGCTATATCAAGTAAAGCAATGACTTCGCCATTCTCCACTACAGGTAAATGCCTAAACTTTCCTACAGAGAAAAGATAGTAGCCATAATTTTTAGTATAGCAAGACATAATGATCCACAGAAATGAGAAAATCATTTTTTATTAATATTCACGAAATCCTATCTCTTGGCTACAATACAAACCTAAGACCATCTTCTGCAGTGCTTCCACGGCAAGGGTGTCTGAAAGAACAAAAATAGGGTTCCTTGTCATGACCTTTGACACAGTTGTCTCATCAAGTTTTAGCTCTTGAGCAATGACCCGTGTAGCAATGTCCTTCAATCCATCATGAAATATGATAAAACCATCATTATAAAGTGCTCGCTATGATGTGGCAAAACAATCATGTTAGGCGTAAAAAGACACTACCTTGTCCGTCAAAATACCACAAAGCAAAGCATTGGAATCAGTTAGCAAAACAGCATCTACTCTCCGAGCAGCCATCCTGCGACAAGCATCATGCAATGTTGAGTTTTCAGGTATTGTTAAGGCCTTCGACAGTCTCAACCGCTTAACAGTCCTCTCTCCAGTGGCACCACTGTATTCAACTTTACATGTATTAGAATTTCTCTAAAAACATGGATGACATTCTTGCAAAGCAAGAACTCATATAGTATGTTTAATGAAAGATTTGGCGTTAAAACCAATTAATAGACCAAGTCTCTGTTTACAATAACAAAGGATGCTATCACACCCTTGCTAGGAATATCATTTTAATCCGACAATAATAGATGCTGTGAGATAGAAATTGAAAAAAGCTTTACAACCAGTGGGATTTCTGGAAGCAGTAATTAAAAGCCAAAACAGAAGAAGTGGTTGTCATATCTCATATATATGGAGAGAATTAAAGATTTCCAGTTGATCATTATTGTAAAATATTGATTATTGTTTGAGCTAAACAAAATTATGAAATTTACTATATACAACATGGCAGGCACTTCAACTAGAGACTTAATCTTCAACATTTTTCCAACATAATTCAGTCCCGATCAGCTGCAGAATTTGTTTTTCAACATTATGTTTGGTTGGCACAAAAGAAATGTAAAATATGTGATATTTAATGGGGCCAATCCTATAAAAAGTAGTATACATTCAATGTATTTCATAGAATAAGAAACCTAGATTGGGTGTATTTTGTGCAAAAAAAACCATGATTTCCTCCAAATAATATGCGCAAAAATAAATTCATATTTTTTCTTGTGTTTCGAGAAGAAAAAATAGTAGGAATTTGTTTTGCACATGGACAGCAGTAGACAAAATCATGATCATTCTCCATATGATTGAACCCATTGAATATACATATCATATTTTTTATAAGTTGACCGATTAAAATTTACCTAGGTTTTACATTTCTTAAGCCAACCACAGTGATTCTAAGGAAAATGTACCATTTAAAGCTGAAGAAATATCATTTTTTTCATTAGTTCGCCATAATTGTAATTTCCGGACCACAGACAAAAAACAAAAAAAAAAGCCATGGGGCTCATATAAAATCAGGTGATGGGGTAATTGATAAAAAAATTTCTAAACCCCGTTTCAATCTATTCACTTTTTGCAAACTATTTCATTCTTTTTTCCTCCAAAGGGCAAGCTACTCTGAGCTCCTTTAAGGAACCCCCATCCTTTAGGAGCTTCCCACCATGCGCATAATTCCAATTCCGAAATTGCACCGCCGCCTTCACTTCACAAGCTCAGCTTTCATTTCGGCGGCCAGAGCAGCGTGAAACAGAACCGAGCGAACAAAAATGCGCACAGCATGCACATCGCACAAACTGAAGTAGGTTCACGCAGACGGATATTAAAAAAGATTACCCAGGTCGGTGGGCGAAAGATTTGCGGCCGGCGCCGCCGCCATCGATGCTCCCGTTCTCAACCGACTTGCTCCGGCCGTGGGGCAAGGTCATGCTCTTCCGACCACCCGCGGTGCTCATCCCGCGCACAAAACGCAGACCAAAATCGACGAGAGAGAAAACGACGATGAGTTTGATTCGCGAAAAATAAAATCGAAGATGTTGGGAAGAGTGATTGGAGGATGAATGAAGAGAGGGGATGGGAGGATGGGAGGGAAGGAGGAGGCGCTTTGGCTTGGAAAGGTTTATTAAGCCTGTTTGGCTTCCTTTCCTTAATGTTTGTATTTTCTTTACTTCCCTTCTTATTTCTTCTTCGAAGTTTTCTTGTTTTCTTTCTCTTTATTTTTTCTTCGAAGCTTATTTTCTTTGTCTTTCCTTTCATTCTTGTTTTCTTTGTCTTTATTTTTCTTTGTCTTTCCTTCCACTTTATTTGGATTTTGTCCTGATTCCATGAGTCATGGCCACTAACATGTGGAATGAATTCCGAATAAATAGGAACGAATAAATATATAAATATGTACGTGCCGCGTCTGGTTTCATCACGCCTCACGCTTCTTACCTTCCACCCACAAGCTAAGCTCCCTCATTGTAGAAAATGCTGATGCTATTTTTAAAGAGGGTATTAATGATTTTTGAGTATTTGAGTTGAGTATTTTTGTGAAAAGTAAAAATGTTAAACTTATTCATGCAATGAGGATTATCATTAACCAAATTAGCCTCGTACAAATAAAAGAAAGGAAAAGGAAAAAACCTCCTCCAACTTAATAATAATTAGCACAATATCCGTCGTCAAGTTGTGACTCTCATAGTTTTGACGTTGTAGCTCCTATAATTGTAAATAAGAAAACTAGGCAAGGTGTCATGTCAAATATACGGCTACTAGTATATATAGCAAGGTCTTGTGTCATATATTAGCCTTCTATATCTTCCTTATCACTCGTGACCTTGAGCACAAAGGCCAAGTATTTTCAGACATGCGCCTTTAATACTCTAGACATACGCTATATTGTCGTACCCATAATCCTTCACACTTCTCCCGATTTTAGGAATTCAAAGGTGGAATTATCAGGATCCTTTGAGAATAAAACGACTTATTCACCAATCCAGAGCCCGTTTCGACTGGCATGCGCTAGCCCGCGTACCGTGATTGTCAGTTTTCCCTTGTCTCGCACCTCATTGAAAAACTCAAAAAAACTACATATACATAAACAAGCGTAGGGATTGCAATATAATAGGCCCGAAGGCATTATAATTTAGATTTGAGTTGTTGCAAACAAACTCGAAGGTTATTAATCCAGAAATTCATGCGACTAAATGGCCCGTATGGAATGGGATACAAAAAATCTACCACTCGATACAAATAACGATAGAGTAGAAGAATCAAACCAAAAGTGAGTCCTGAACAAACATTGTAGAAGCTCCAATCATGTTCATGCACCTAAGTGGTGAACTCCTACTCTCTACCTATACATCAAAACTAAAAGCTCATACTCGCTATGATGCATTCGCACATCATATATCACACATACACCAAAGCACTCATCATATCAAGTCACACACATCAATCCATATCAAGATCTTCTAGACTACATTGTATTTGATTAACAATTTATGCTTAATTTATCTAATTAGTCCTTAGTATTTATTTTAATACAATTCAAATCACTCAAATCATCTTTATTTACAATAAAAATATTTATCGCATTAATCACTCAAATCCTAACATGTTGTACTGATAATTATCACTTTTAAGTAATTACGTTGGAGTTAATTATACCTTGCGTCATTGGCAATCAGAGATGACTAGAGTTGTCGCGTGGTCCGAGGCTTGAATTCGACACCCGACAGAATTTAAAGTTTGATCGATTCAGCTAGACGAATTTGGCGAAAATCTGGCAAATACCAGCGAATCCAATTTTTCTTTGGTTTCCAGCAATTCTTCGACAGTTTCTGGCCGTTTTTCAGTGACTTTTCTGGCAAGGTGTTCGGGGCTATTGGTCAGTATCGGCTTGATGAGCTCGACTTGATTATGGTGGTGGTGAGGGTAGCAGCGGCTGCGATGCTCACTGCCGGCGGTGCCGAGTCGGCTAGGGGTTGATCGCTTGTCTGATTGGCCCTTGGCTGGCCTTGACGACGACCCTTATTACAGGGGAAATACTCTTGGGAATGCGTTGGTGGCACAACCATGGCAGAGCGGTACAGACAGCAGCAAATTGGCACTGGGATGCGCGATGCTAGGAAATGGCGTCGAGGCATCGTGGAGGCCAGGCTAAGGCCGGGAAGGCTCGAGACGGCATGATGACAACTTGGAAGTGGTCGGCGGAGGTGTGGAGGCCAGAGGGTGCCGATGGCAAGGAGGGGTGGCGTTG
This sequence comes from Piper betle, assembly GCA_033002965.1. NCBI lineage: Eukaryota > Viridiplantae > Streptophyta > Magnoliopsida > Piperales > Piperaceae > Piper > Piper betle. The sequence goes on along the minus strand of JAURVB010009996.1, from coordinate 1,788 downwards.
GGGGTTAGGGGACGAAAGGGTCGAGGTGAGGTCTTGGGGGTAATCTCGTAAATAAAAGTTGGCTCTACTCCAACTCGAATAAAAATAATAACTCCCTCTTAATAAATTGAAAAAAATCCAAAAAAATATTAAAAAATCCTATAAAAATATAATACACACCATAACATCAAAATGACATGCTCTCTAACTAATAGCCCACCCTAACTGCTCTATAATACATCATAATGCTTTATTCGACCTAAAAATAATTTTACGATCAAATGCATAAAAAAAAATTGCATACTGTAATATACTCTAATAACTCATTTCTCATCATTTTTTTGACATTATCATCATATACCCGGGAATACTTGACCCTCATTGCTCATAACACACAGCTAGCTTTGGCTCAGCACACGAGCCATGAAACTAACTCGAGTTGAACTGACTGGTTCACTAATGTAAAACTCTGACTTGAGTCACAAGTTTTACATAGGAGACTCCAATTTGGGCTAATCCAATCTTACCGTGAGACCCCTCACTCATCAAGCCACCCAAATCATCTCCACCCCTTTACACATCACCTCTCATCAAGCCACCCAAATCATCTCCACCACCTCACACATCAGACCATCTAAATCATCTCCTTCTCATCTCTACCTCACACATGTTGGGTCCACAACAATGAAGTTCCATGAGACTCCAATTCGGGCTAATCCAACTTTACTGTGAAGCCCCTCACTCATCAAGCCACCCAAATCATCTCCACCCCTTCACACATCAGACTATCCAAATCATCTCCTTGTCATCTTCCCCTCACACATGTTGGGTCCACAACAATGAAGTTTTAGAAGACTTTAATTAAGGCTAATCCAATCTTACCATGAGTCCTATCACTCATCAAGCCACCCAAATTATCTCTAGCATGTGCAGGAGCTACATACATGCAGGAGTTGACAATGAGGTTCCAAGTTCTAGGTGACTCCACTCACACATACATGCAGAAGTTGACATGTTACAATGAAGTTCCAGGAGATTCCAATTTAGACTAGCTGACTTCATGGACCTCAAAGACCCCAATAAAATAATTTGGACTAGTTGACTTACTATGAGGTTAAGCAAGGGGGAGACTTTAGTTTTAAGGTGAAACAAGGGGAGGCTCCAATTTGGAGTAACTAGCTAAATTACCATGAGTTTAACTAAGGGATATACTCCAATTTTAGGGTTAAGTAAAGGGGAGACTCCAATTTGGAGTAATTAGTTGACTTACCATGAGGCTGAGTAAGGGGGAGACTCCAATTTGGAGTAACTAGCTGACTTACCATGAGGCTAAGTAAGTGGGACACTACAATTAGGAGTAACTGACTTACCAAGGCACAAATGACGTTTGCTAAGGGGAGATTTTAATTTAGATTAGTTGACTTACCAAAGCACCAATGACACCAATAACCAATGGCACCAATAAAACAATGAAATTCCAGGAGACTCAAATTTGGAGGAGGTGACTTACCATGAGACTAAGTAGGGGGCAACACCAAAGCCCACCCGGTTCTAATTCCACTCTCGGGCCCTTTGGGGACTTCGAACAAGTGTCAACCCATCTGGCTCTAATTCCACTCTCAGGCCCTTTGGGGACTTTCAAACCTCTATTGCAAAAAATGGCCAATTCCACTTGGAATCGACTGATTTAAATCAGATCGAAGGTGATCCAAGTAAAAAAAAGGGTAAATCGGTCTTTGGCTCAAATCGGCCTGCATATCCCCGATTCGAGCCGATTCTAGATTGCGGCAGGGAGGCGGCAGGGGCGAC
>JAURVB010009995.1:0-13997 GCA_033002965.1 Piper betle | reverse complement strand
TATAAACGGTTAAATGGTATGGTTTACTTAACCGGGTAAAAATACTTAACCGGTTAACTAATACTTTCCACTTGACCGGGTAATTGATACTTAACCGGTTAACTAATACTTTCCACCGCGTCGAATATATACATATATATATATATATATATATATATATATATTTCCTGGTCTTTACATTCTGGCAACTGACGAGGCTAGAGCAGACAAATTCTTCTGGGGATTGAAGCCCGAATTGAGGAGTAGGGTTGCTACGGAGCCAAGGGGTACCATAACCAAAGTGATCGAGGTAGCCACGACTCATGAATTGGTGTATGAGCATGACCGTGCACAAAAATAGGGGAGGGCTACTATGCAACATAAAAATGCCAACTAGGGAAGTAGCCAAAACCGGTCGGCAGGACACCAGCAGTAGAACTGCCAAAGACCATTGAGGGGAATCTCAAAAGGAAGTTTGAGGAGTGTCCGTATCGACAATGTAAAAATTGCAACAAGATGCATTCAGGGACATGTAGGGAGCCCCGTAGGTGCCATAATTGCGAAAGGATGGGACACATTCAAAAGGAGTGTCGTCAGCCTCTGAAGCAACAACAGGAGGAATTGGAGAAAGGGAAGGTACCAGCTCCTATTTGCTACCCGGTACCTGCACAACCGGCAGACAAAGGGAAGGCAAAGCTCTATGCAGTTGAAGTCGAGGAAGATGAGGCAGATGAACACACTGTCCAAGGTAAAATTCTAATTCAAGGAGTCATGGTGGATATTTTATTTGACTTGGTGTACACATTCATTCATATCATCTCAAATAGTCAAGAGGTTAGGACTCCAACCATCTCCCATATCTAAGGCCTATAGAGTCACTACTGCAATGGGAGACGGTGAAGTCACAACTTTAGAAGTGACTAACCTATCCTTAAATATACAAGCCCTATGTGTGGAACTTTATCATATATGGGGTAAAAGGGTATGATGTACTATTGGGAATGGACTGGTTGTCTGCACACCAGGCTTTTCTTGACCGTAAAGGGAAGAGAGTGGTGACAAAACCTTGTAATTGTGAGATGGGAGTCATTTTCAACGGGTCCTCGCATGATCCATCTTCTTGTATCGTGTCGATTGGTGAGGCAGTCGAGTTCTTTGGGGAGGGTTGTAAAGCCTTTTTGGCTAACTTAGTTGAGTTGGAGTCAAAACCCAAAGAGTTGTCCATGATTCCAGTGGTAGCAGAGTTTCCCGATGTATTTCTAGAAGAACTTCCAGGTTTACCTCCTAAGCGGGCAGTGGAGTTTGTCATTGACCGAGCACCTGGAACAACACCAATTTTTAAAGCACCATACCACATGGCTCCAGCAGAACTCAAGGAGTTAAAGAGTCAACTAGAAGAGTTGTTGCAGGTAGGCTTCATCAGACCAAGTACTTCGCCCTGGGGAGCCCCTGTTCCTTTTGTGAAGAAGAAAGATGAATCACTTCGGCTGTGTATTGACTATCGAAAAATCAATCAAGTGACAGTCAGGAATCAGTACCCCTTACCTAGGATTGATGACTTGTTTGATCAGCTAAAAACAGCCGGAATATTTTCTAAGATAGACTTGCTGTTTGGTTATCACCAGTTGCAAGTAAAGGAGTCAGACATACAGAAGATGGATTTCCAAACTCGGTATGAACATTATGAGTTTCTGGTTATGCCTTTTGGTCTAACAAATACACCAGCAGCCTTTATGTCACTCCTGAACACAGTATTCTATGCATACCTAGACAAGTTTATTATCATGTTTGTGGACAACATTCTAGTCTATTCAAATAATGAAGAAGAGCATGTGAAGCACCTGTCTATTACTCTTCAAGTTTTGAGTGCACATCAACTGTTCGCCAAGCTCTCAAAGTGTGACTTCTGGTTGAGGGAGGTAAATTTCCTTGGTCATATTGTCTCAAAGGCTGGAATTGCAGTGGATCCATCAAAAGTGAAAGCAGTCATTGATTGGCCACAACCTCAGTCAGTCACTGATATCAAAAGATTCCTTGGTTTAGCAAGTTACTATAGGAAATTCATTAAAGACTTCTCCTTAGTAGCATCGCCGATGACCAAAGTCACAAGGAAGGTGGTCCAGTTTGAATGGAGAAGTAAGTGTGAGGAGAGTTGGGTTTAGGATGCGTCTCGGTTGGGTTTAGGATGCGTCCTTATGCAAGAAAGTAAGGTGGTGGCCTATGCCTCTGGGCAATTGAAGATTCATGAGCAAAATTATGCAACCCATGACTTGGAACTGGCAAGAGTTGTTTTTGCCTTGAAGATTTGGAGACACTAATTGTATGGGGCCCAGTTCGAAGTCTTCACTAACCACCAGAGTTTGAAGTATATCTTCACCCAGAATGACCTTAACCTTCGACAGAGGCGGTGGATAAAATATTTGAAGGACTATGACTTCCAAATCTTATACCATCCAGGGAAAGCGAATGTGGTAGCCGAAGCGTTGAGTCGGAAGGGCAAAGTGGACAAAAGTTAGCAGCAAGCTAGACTTTGGGCCATGTTAGCAGAAGTGGTAGCTATCAACCCGATGGAGCAACTAATAGACTTATTGGCAAATTTGGTTGTTTCCAATGATTTAGTTGATCGTATTAATAAAATGTTGGACAAGATTCCTGACATTGTAGCTGGTTCCAATAATGTGATCAGATTTAGAGGAAGGTTATGTGTACCCAAGGATAATGCACTGAGGCGGAATATCTTGGAGGAGGCTCATCGTTCAAAGTTCTCGATACACCCTGGAGTTACTAAAATGTATTAGGGTTTAAAGTGAACCTACTGGTGGATTGGGATGAAGAGGGATGTTGTGGATTTTGTCTCTAAGTGTCAGACTTGCCAACAGATCAAAGGCCAACATCAACTACCTGGAGGACTATTGCAACCTTTAGAAATACCAAGGTGGAAATAGGAGTGTGTCACATGCAATTTTATTTCAAAGCTCCCAAGACCTCAAAAGAAGCAAGACTCTGGGTAGTTGTGGACTGACTAACTAAGGTAGCTCACTTCATCCTCATGAAATCAATGAGAATGGTGAAATACTTGGCAGGATTATATGTTGACAATATTGTCAAATTGCATGGGATTCCAAAGGAGATAGTCTCCGACTGCGATCCCCTATTCACCTCACATTTCTGGGAAGCTTTCCAAAAAGCCATGGGAACTCAAATTAAGTTGAGTACAGCATATCATCCCCAACCTGATGGGCAGAGTGAGAGGACTATTCAAACTTTGGAAGATTTGTTAAGAGCTTGCATTCTTGGTTGGGGAGGTGATTGGGAGAAACACTTAGCCTGCCTTGGCTGAATTCACCTACAATAACTCTTACCAAGCCAGTATAGGGATGGCACCATTTGAAGCCTTATATGGTAGGCCCTGTAGATCTCCATCGTGCTGGCTGGAGTCTACCGAAGCAGTTAGAGTCGGGCCAGAGATGGTGAGGGAAGCAACTGACAGGGTGAAACTCATTCAGCAAAGACTTAAGGCACCTCAGGATCGACAAAAGAGTTATGCTGATACTCGAAGGAAGGACCTAGAGTTCCAAGTTGGGGAGTTTGTGTACCTAAAGACATCTCCTACGAAGGGGGTGATCGATTTAAATTATCAGGGAAGTTGAAGCCAAGATTCATAGGACCGTTCCCTATCCTGGATCGAATTGGGAATTGTGCATACAGATTAGCATTGCCACCAAGCCTAGCTGGAGTACACAATCTTTTCCATGTGTCAATGCTAAAGAAATATGTACGGGATGAGGATCATATCATCACAAATTTTGAAGACTTAGAGCTACAATCAAATTTAACCTACGAGGAAAAGCCGATCCGCATCCTGGCAAGAGAAATAAAAACACTTAGGAACAAGGAAATTCCTTTGGTAAAAGTATGGTGGAAAAATCAAGGGTCAGAGGAAGTTACATGGGAGACTGAACAAGAAATGACAAGGAAATACCCTAGCCTATTTGTGGCATAGGAGCTTTATATTATAGTAGCATGAACGGATCCCAAAGAAAAATAAATAAAGTAAATCATATTTGTTCTGTTGCCGGTTATGATATTTCGGGGACGAAATATTTCCAAGTTGGGGAGATTGTAAAGATGGTGGGAAAAAAATTAATATATTTGACTCGGACAGGGAAGGATCGAACGTTATAGAATTAATATTAATTATATTATATTCTCTACCTGGTTAACTCTACCCAGTTAAATATTTTATTCTTTACCCGGTTACCCGAGTAAAGGAATAAAACACGAGTGTTGGTGTATTTTCACATACCCTAGCCATTTTTGGTGAAGGGATATCATTTTTCATTTTATAAATTGTGAGGGGGGCGTCATTATGCTCTCATATTCTTCTCCTCTTCCTTACCGGAGCCGGCATATTCCTTGCTTGGGTAACCTTCCTATCTTCCTCTTCTTAATTTTCATGCATTCATTTGTCTTTTTAATTGATAATAAACTTGATAATCATAAAAAATCAAGTCTGAAATAAAAAATAAACAACAAGAACTAAACTGAAAACTGGAATGCCGTCCATGGCCGAGTAGTCTAAAATTTTGGCAAGATGGGCGACCGTAAAAACATTTGCAAGGCATTACCTCACAACCCTGACGTCCTCTCTTGCTGGTGGGTCGAAGGGAGGGCTCGCCATGTCCCTTGCTTCCAAGTGGTGGCAGAATTACAGCTGGTTATGGGTGGAGTTGTAGGGAGCAGCGCTGTGGAGGAATTCCAGGCATCTATACCAGTTAGCCGGCCAAGGCTCACTCCGTGCATGCTCACAGCACTTGGCCTTGACGTTGGGTTGTCGTTCAGGGAGAAGGGAAGAGTTTCTGGTGGTGCTGCTGGCCGGAAGGAGTTCAATTAGCAGTCCCGGCGGTGCTGCTGGCCAGGAGTCGCGCCTTGGTGTAGAACAGAGTGGGACGTGGATAGTTGCTGAAAGGCATGAGCTTTAGTCTTCCAATTGGATTGCTAGGGAAGGGAAGCAGTTAGGGAAGGAAGTGATCTGGTTTTGGGTTGAAGAAGAAGATGCCATGACTGGTTTATGGGTGCAGGAAGGTCGCCTTGGATAGCTTGTGTAAAACGTGGATGTTAGGCTTCATCTTTGGCTGTTTAGATGGTTGTTCAATTAGGTTGCGTAGGGAAGAAGAAGAAGGGCGTGATCTAAGTTGTGCGAAGGACAAGGCCTGATCAAGAGGAAGGCCGACTGGAAGAAGAAGAAGAAGAAGAAACTCACGGGGGTAAATCTGTAAATACTAGTTGACTTCGATACCGACTAGTTAAAAAATAATACGAACTGGTAATAAATCTTTAAAAATAATTATTTTAATAGGTTATGGGTTAAAGTTACTAAACTAATTAATTATTCGATGAAATCGACCTAGACATAAGTAATAAAAATACAGTAATGGTAAACGGTCGATAATTAATCGGCACACCACAAGCGTTTAAATTAAATTGGACCGTGATAAGTAATTAATAAAATATAGATTCTACCTTAACCATATTAAATTTAATATTAGGTAAATAAAGTGATTATTTTAATAACGAGTCAGTAATATAGAAAATGGGTTATTAAACTATAGTCAGGTAGTAATCACTAGCATCGAACCTAAATAGCATAATGAAAATAAATAAAGGATAATAACTTATTTTAAATACAAATTATTTTAAATACAAATTATTTTAAATAATTTAATCATACAACTTATTTAACTAAATTGCTATGAATAAGGATAGCAATTAAAAATTTAAAACCATAAACTAAATTATCAAGATTGTGGTTAAGTAATTATCGTTTAAAAGGAAAATATACTAATAATAGTAATTAAATATTTGTTTATAAGTTGATAATTATTTTATTGTTTGTTAAGTGTTAATTATGATCTAGATTGTTAATGTAAAGTAGGATTTAACTGATTATGTCACAAGAATATTTTAATATTTAATATTGTTGAAATTTAATATTGATATATATATTAGTCAATTAGTTGTTTGCATTTCTACTCGTATAAAATTATACTTATGTATAATTTTATGTCCTCGTTAAGATTAGGATCATTGGTCGCAACTGCAAGTTCGAAATATCCAGGTTCGTATAATTATTTAAAATGTTGTATTTTCCCTTGTGGATAACCTGGTCAGCCTAGATTCGACCACCATGCACCGAGTACAACCGGGGTCAAGGAATTGACTCAGTGTAACACGGGCTATGCCCTTAATAATCAAATAATGGACATAATAGACTGACCCATCAATGAATAAATTGGACAGGCGGATTGGAGTCGCTAGCGATTTACGGATATGGTGGATTGGACTCACCAGCCGATAACGGACATGGCGAATTGGACTCGCCAGCCGGGAATGGACATGATGGACTGACCCATCAGCCAATAAATTGGACATGGTGGACTGACCCATCAGCCAATAGATGGACATGGTGGACTGACCCATCAGCCAACTAATGAACATGGTGGATTGGACTCACCAACCGATAACGGACATGGCGGATTGGACTCTCTAGCTGATAACGGACATGGTGGATTGGACATGATGGACTGACCCATCAGCAAATAGATGGACATGGTGGACTGACCCATCAGCCAACTAATGGACATGGTGGACTGAACCATCTGCTAATAAATGGATATGTGGGAATGGTCACAACTGCGAATATTATAGATAATGATAGGGAGTTTATGGACTTGTATTGTTTAATTATACGGCTTAGTGGTTAATCACTAACACGGAATTACCTCCACAGGTTAGTAGCTAGAATGAAAGACTGAGACGACAGAGTGGTTCTTCTAGCAGCTCAGGTGATGAACAGAGAATAAGCGGACTTCTCTTTTTACTTTTGTTTTGTTATAAATGTGGCTATGGGAAACGGTCGAAGACTGTGGGATAATTACTTCATGCATTGTCAATTGAAACATAAGTTCTTTTGAGTTAGAAATGCTAGACTTATTTGCTTTCATATTATTCATGTAACCTTTAAGTAACACCCAATCTAGTTAGGACTGGTCGTTATAGGGTTGGTTTCTGTTAAATTTGAGTAACACCTAGCCAGTAAGGCCCACAATATCATGAAAAATGGAGGCTCATTACAGGTTTAGTAACTTTACCCATAACCCGTTAAAATGATTATTTTTAAAGATTTATTACTAGTTTATTTAATTCGAGTCGGTGTAAAGTCAACCTATATTTACAAAACTGCCATCTTCTTCTTCCCCAATGCTCCTTTTCCTCCAAACTCCATCCTTTTACCCAAAATTGTTGTTTACAGTCGTCCAATTTGCCAACATTTCAGATTTGTCAGCCATGGCGGAATTTCACTTGTATACCATTAAGTTTAGTTCTTTTCTTGTTCATTTACAACTTTAATTTCCATGATTAATAAGCTTACTATCAATTAAAAATATGCACTCAAGAAAATTAAGAAGTGTGAGATATAAAGGATACCCAAGCAAGGAAGAAACACCGGCAAGGAAGAGGAGAACCAGGCGGCTAAGGTGAGGAAGACACCCCTACACCCGTAAGTGAAAAATGACATCCTCTTTCAAAATTTATAAAAATGAAAATGATGGCTAGGGTATGTGAAAACACCCCAACACTGTATTTCATTTAACTGGGTAACCGGTTAAATAATAAAATATATTAATTAGTCGGGTAGAATTAACCTGGTAAGGAATATAACACGTTCGGTCCTTCTAAGACCGCGTTTGAATATATATATATATATATATATATATATATATTTATTTATTTATTTATTTATATTTATATTGGTTTTTTCACAGTCTTTACATCTTTGGCACTTGTCACATTGCTTTACAAAAGAATTAGCATCTTTAAAGAGAATCCTGATTATAAAACTTTCATAGTTATGCTTTAACTCCCAAAATGGCCTCCATATTGTAATGAATGACAATGGTATAGAATATGTGGTATCTCTTTCTCTGCGATACATCTAATCATTTGATCACTGTGTTTTGTAAATAGATGTGACTCATCCAAAAAACAATGATTGACTTCACTCAAAAGGTCGGTGTTGCTGAGGGGAGAACAGGTCGATGTTGCCATGGGTGGTATTGCCGGCCAGACATGGATCCGCCATGGAAAGTGCAGACTGGTCGTCACCTGGGGTGGTGCTGGTTGTCACCTTGATGGGGCAGGACATGGTCGCCATGGCTGCTGGTCAGCCACCATTAATGGTGAAATTAAGGTCCCCTTATAGGGTGTAGTCCGAGTTTCATGAGATAGCAGCGGATAAAGATTGGATCTTTGGGGTTTTTCCAATCGAATCAGTGGGGTAGATAGAAGATGGGGTCTGAAATTGGGTGGAAGGAAAAGAAGACATGTTGGTCGGGTGCTGTTTACTTGGCCGACTAGAGTAGTCGTCATGGGTCTGGTCGGGTGCTGTTTATGTGGCCAACTAGGGTAGATGCCATGGGTCATGTGCTGATTATGTGACCGACATGGAGTCACCATGGTCAGGTCGGGGTTGCTGATTGGGTGGCCGGAATGGGGTCGCCAAGGACTGGTTGAGGGTCGCCATGTGGTGGCCATGTTGGAGACGCCATGTGTAAGATCCCTCAACTTAGTCCCACATCTAATACCTACTGGGAGAAGATCCTGTTTATAAGTGGGAATGGACTATAGATCTTTAACTTCCGGGGTACCCATTTTAAAGAAATGACTTAGCCCATTACATTGCACTTTGGGCTGGGTCGTTACAAATGGTATCAGAGCCGACCTGGTTCCATGTTAGATGGTGGGGTGGATTAGGAATGTTGGCTAGGCTGCCGGTCACGGGCCAGAAAGGTCATGGGCTGGGGTTAGCAATGGGCCAAGTATAAGCATTTCGGGGACGAAATTTCCTAAGGTAGGTGGATTGTAAGATCCCTCAACTTAGTCCCACATCTAATACCTACTGGGAGAAGATCATTTTTATAAGTGGGAATGGACTATAGATCTTTAACATCCGGGGTACCCATTTTTAAGAAATGACTTGGCCCATTACGTTGCACTTTGGGTTGGGTTGTTACACCATGGCAGCAAATGGAGGCCTCCACGTTACTAGTTGGTCGCCATGCATGGTGAAAATACTGGCTTTCATGGGTTGACTAGAATAAAGGTGGGAGCTTTGCGGTCGTTGAATGAATTGTTAAAGTAGAATGGCAACCAAGTAAATATGGGAGAACTCAATGCGGTTGAGTTAGATTATAAGGTAAAAACAAAAGAATTAAGTATGGGACATGTTAATAATTAAATTAACAATTAGATAATGAGGCTTTGGATGGGGATAATTAATAATTAATTATCATTAGAAATGCTAAAAATTTAATAAGAAATGAAGACTAACATGATCTAATTACATCATTTAAAATTGATAGTATATTAGTCATGTACGTTGCATGTAGGTTCCTTGTTGGCTGCCTTGGTTGGCCTGAGCCCAGATTCGACACCATGCACCGAGTGCAACCGGGGCAAAGAATTGACTCAATCCGACACTGGGTCGTACTATGTTTGTAAAGTTTGTAATGCATTAACATTGTTTTGGAGTAGTGATAACCACCCCATAAAAAGGCTACGGCCGGGGTGAGCAAGGCACAACGATTCCTCCATCGCACTGGAGTGCAGTGATAGCCTCCCCATAAAAAGGCTACGGACGGGGTGTGTGAGGCACTAGCACTAGAGTTGGCAGTGAGAGCTTCCCCACAAATGGGGCATAGCAATCACCTGAGTGCAGTGATAGCCTCCCCAAAAAAGGCTACGGCTGGGGTGTGCAAGGCACTGGCACTGGATTGCAGTGATAGCCTCCCCATAAAAAGGCTACGACCGGGGTGTGCGAGGCACTAGCACTAGAATTGTTCGTGAGAGGTTTCCCACAAACGGGGCGTAGCAATCACTTGACTGCAGTGATAACTTCCTCATAAAAAGGCTACGGCCGGGGTGTGCGAGGTACTGGCACTAGAGACGGTAGTGGTAGCCTCCCCACAAAAGGGCTACGACCGGGGTGTGCGGATCACAGCAGATACCTCCTCCACATTGTTTTGGAGTATAGCGGAATCGCTCCACCGCATATTAAAATAAACATAAGGAAATAGTGGAATGTACTTGACTTGTTTTATATATTATACTAGTTAGTGTTGTAATCACTATAGCGGAATTGCCTCTCCAGGTGTCCAGATTCGAAATTAGGTGATTGACAACCAGAGCATGGAGCAAAATAAATATGGGGACTCCCTTTTTTATTTATTTGAGAAATAAGTGTGCCTACTGGGAAACGGTCCAAGACTGTGGGATCTTTATATAGTTTTTGTTAGAAATGCTAGACATATTATGCTAAATTGTGAGTAACACCTAGCCAACTAGGCCCACAATGTTGTGAAAAATGGCGGGTCGTGACAGGTGGTATCAGAGCCTGGTTTCCCAAAAGTTCACATCTTATGACTCAAGTACCTTGTTGAAGAGTCCAATATTTATCTTTCTCCAAAGGGGTATGTCATTATTGAATTAGTGGAATCACTAACAAACCTAAGTAATCATTGAAAAAAAAATTAATGAACCATAACGGAATAAATTTTACATGGCAGGCACCCGAAGGAAGTCGAGCCACGCTGTGCAGTCGGACACGAACGTGGAGAGTGTGTTAGGCCTAATTTTGACGGCCATACAGGGACTTGTGCAGGCTTCAGATAATACCAGTTCTGTGATTTAGAACATAGCACAGCGATTACCGGGATTGGTAACAGGGAATGGAGCTCCAAATTCGGCTGCGGGTCCTAGTAGTGTCCCAAATGGGGATTAGGGGATCACCCAAGAGCGGGTAGGGATAGCTGTTCCGGGCGAGCGAGGGAACTTCCAAAGCCAGTGCCACTAGTAGTCCGACAAGTGGTACTGGCAGTTGGGGATGACAGTGATCGACACACTGTAGCGAAATTCCGGAGGAACAGAGCTGAGGTATTCATTGGTGGGACTGATCAAATGAAGGCGGAGAGCTGGTTGGACATTATTGAGAAAGCATGTAGAGCTCTCTCTGTGCCTCATCGCCATCAAGTGATGTTGGCAATATGCATGCTTCAGGAGGAAGCATCTTATTGGTGGAAGTCCATGGAGAAGACTGCGCTCCATCAACAGGAGATTTCGTCCATTCCTTGGGCAAAATTTGTAACAGCTTTCAATGGACAATATTTTCCTGAGTTTGTTGTCCAGAAGAAAGCACTGGAATTTGCCACTCTAACTCAGAGGGATGATTCAGTCTGAGACTATGCAAAAATTTCTTGCAATTGGAGAGATTTGCATATGGGAGTCTGGCAACTTCCCGGGCTAGAGCAAACAAATTTTTCTGGGGGTTGAAGCCCAAATTGAGGAGTAGGGTTGCTACGGCACCAAGAGGCACTATAACCGAAGTGATTGAGGTAGCCACTACTCATGAGTTGGTGTACGACTATGTCCGTGCATAGAAACAAGGGAAGGCTACTATGCAACATAAGAATGCCAACCAGGGTAGTAGCAAAAACCGGTCTGCAGAACACCAGCAGCAGAACTATCAACGGAATGTCGATGGGAACCGCAAAAGGAAGTTTCAGGAGATTCCGTATCGACTATGTAAAAATTACAACAAGATGCATTCAGGGCCATGCAGTGAGCCCCGTCGGTGCTACAACTAGAGAAGGACGGGACATCTACAAAATGAGTGTCGTCAGCCCCTAAAGCAACAACAGGAGCAACCTAAAAAGGAGAAGACACCAGTTCCAAATCGCTACCCAGCACCTTTAAAATCTTTGGACAAAGGGAAGGAGAAACTTTTTGCTGTCGAAATCAAGGATGCTGAGAATGAGGACCACACAATTCAAGGTAAAATTCTGATTCAAAGTGTTAGTGTGGATGCTTTATTTGACTCGGGGTGTACACATTTGTTCCTATCATCCCGATTAGTTAAGAGTTTAGGACTCCAAGCGTCTACATTACCCAAGACTTCTAGGGTCACTACTGCAACGGGAGACAGGGAAGTCACAACATCAGGAGGTACTAATGTATCCCTGGATATACAAGGGAAACCCTATGTATGGAATTTCATTGTCTATGAAATAATAGGCTTTGATGTACTGTTGGGAATGGATTGGTTGTCTGCATTCTCGACTGTAAAGGGAGGAGAGTGTTGACAAAACCTTGTAATTGTGAGAAGGGGGTCATGTTCCAAGGGTCATGGAATGATCCATCCTCTTGTATCATGTCAATTAGTGAGGCAACTGAGTGGTTTGGTAAGGGTTGTAATGCCTTTTCGGCAAGTCTTGAGGAGTCTGAGTCCAAACCCAAAGAGTTGTCCATGATTCCGGTGGTAGCAGAATTTTTGGACGTATTTCTAGGTGAACTTCTAGGGTTACTTCCTAAGCGGGCAGTGGAGTTTATCATTGACCTAGCACCTGGAGTATCACCAATTTCTAAAGCACCATACCGCATGGTTCCAGCAGAACTCAAGGAGTTAAAGAGTCAATTATAAGAGTTGTTGCAGGCAGGCTTCATCCGACCAAGTACTTCACCCTGGGGAGCCCCTGTTCTTTTCATAAAGATGAAGGGTGGCTCACTTCGATTGTGTATTGACGATCGCCAGCTCAATCAAGTGACAGTCTAGTGGGGTTAGGATGTGTCCTTATGCAAGATGGTAAGGTGGTGGCTTACGCCTCTTACCAATTGAAGATTCACAAGCAAAATTATGCAACCAATGACTTGGAACTGGCAGCAGTTGTGTTTGATCTGAAAATTTGGAGACACTATTTGTAAGGAGCTCAGTTCGACAGAGGCGGTGGATAGAATACTTGAAGGACTATGATTTCCAAATTTTATACCATCTGGGAAAAGCGAACATTGTAGCCGACATGTTGAGTCGGTAGGGCAAGGTGGACAAGGGTCAACAACTAGCTAGACTTTGGGCTATATCAGCTGAGGTGGTAGCTATTAACCCGATGGAACGAATGACAGGACTACTGAACCTGGTTATTTCCAATGAATTGGTGGACAGAGTTAAGTTAACACAAATGGAAGATGAGAAGCTGAATGAAATGTTGGACAAAACTCCCGACATTGTATCAGATTCCAGCAGTGTAATCATGTAAAGACCCGGAAAAAAAAATTTTCATTAGCTAGTTAAGTATGAATTACCCGGTGAAATTGAAAAGTAATTTCTAATCAGATAATAGGATTTGATGTACTGTTGGGAATGGATTGGTTGTCTGCACACCAGGCTTTTCTCGACTGTAAAGGGAGGAGAGTATTGACTAAACCTTGTAATTGTGAGATGGGGGTCATTTTCCAAGGGTCATGGAATGATCCATCCTCTTGTATTGTGTCAGTTAGTGAGGCAACTGAGTGGTTTGGTGAGGGTTGTATAGTTTTTTCGGCAACTCTAGAGGAGCCTGAGTCCAAACCCAAAGAGTTGTCCATGATTCCGGTGGTAGCAGAATTTCCGACGTATTTCCAGGTGAACTTCAAGGGTTACCTCCTAAGTGGGCAGTGGAGTTTGTCATTGACTATCGTCAGCTCAATCAAGTGACAGTCAAGAATCGGTACCCCTTACCGAGGATTGATGATTTATTGGATCAGTTGAAAACAGCCGGAATATTCTCAAAAATAGCCTTGCGGTCCGGATATCATCAACTACGGGTGAAGGAATCTGACATACAGAAAACGGCTTTCCGCACTCGCTGTGGACATTATGAGTTTTTGGTTATGCCTTTTGGTCTGACAAATGCACCAGCGGCCTTTATGTCACTTATGAACACGGTGTTCCACGAATACTTGGATAAGTTTATTATTGTGTTTGTGGATGACATTCTGGTCTATTCAAATAATGAGGAGGACCATGGGAAACGCTTGTCCATTGCTCTTCAAGTATTGGGAGAGAATAAACTATTTGCCAAATTATCAAAGTGTGACTTCTGGCTGAAGGAGGTGAACTTCCTCGGACATGTTGTCTCAAAGGTGGG
>JAURVB010009994.1:0-15500 GCA_033002965.1 Piper betle | reverse complement strand
TATCATCAACAGCTGACGAGCAACACTTGTCGAGACTACTGTGGCACTAGGTTTGGAGGCTCCCCCTTGCTCGCCCGGGGCTATTAACCCTACTTGCCCTTGGGCACTCCCTTGAGCACCGTCTAGGTGATGCTAGGACCCACTAGTGAGTTTGAGGCTTCATTCCTTGCTACCACTCCTGGTAACCGCTGAACAATATTTTGAACCACAAAATTTGTATTTTCCAAAGTTTACGCCAGTCCCTGTATGGCCATTAGGATCTGGGCTGAACGAGAACATAAAATTATACATAAATATAATTTTATTCGAGTAGAAATGTATGTAACTAAATGACTAATATATATCATTATTAAAATTTGACAACATAAAGCATGCGACATTCAATAATCTTAAATATTAACTTACTCATGTGACATACTCAACTTAGTCCCACATCTAATACCTACTAGGAGAAGATCCTATTTATAAGTAGGAATGGACTATAAATCTTTAACTTGGGTTAATTTTAAAGAAATGACTTGGAGCCCATTAGTTTGCATTTTTGGCTGGTCATTACATGTGGTATCAGAGTACCTTGGTTACGTGTTAGATGGTGGGCTGGACTAGGGACGTTGGGCTAGGCTGCTCGTCACAGGCCAAAATATAGGTCGTAGGGATGGGGCTAGCAATGGGCCAAATGTAGGAATTTCAGAGACGAAATTTCCTAAGTTGGGTGGATTGTGAGATCGCTCAACTTAGTCCCACATCTAATACCTAATAGGAGAAGATCCTATTTATAAGTGGGAATAGACTATAGATCTTTAACTTGGGTTGAACCCATTTTAAAGAAATGACTTAGGCCCATTAGTTTGCATTTTTGACTAGGTCGTTATAGGTGGTATCAGAGCAACCTGGTTACGTGTTAGATGGTGGGCTGGACTAGGGATGCTGGGCTAGGCTGTCAGTCACAGGCCAAAATAAGGCTCGTGGGATGGGGCTAACAATGGGCCAAATGTAGGAATTTCAGGGACAAAATTTCCTAAGTTGGGTGGATTGTGAGATTCCTCAACTCAGTCCCGCATGTAATACCTACTGGGGAGAAGATCCTATTTATAAGTGGGAATAGACTATAGATCTTTAGCTTGGGTTGTTGTGAAACCCGTGACTCGAGTCAGAGTTTTACGGGAGTGAACCAGTCGGTTCAACCGTTGGTTCGAGTCGAGTCAGCTTCATGGACCGCGAGCTGAGTTGAGGCCAGCTGTGAGTTATGAGCGATGAGGGTCATGTATGCTCAAGTGTACGATGATAACGCCTGAAAGATGATGAGAAATGGGTTATCAAGTATATGGAGGTATACAGTATTGATTGTTATTTTTATTTTATCGTAGAATATTTTTAGGGCCGAATGACGAATTAGGACGCGTTGGATCATATTCAGGTGGGTTATTAGTTATAGAGCATGTCATTTGGATGTTGTTGTGTTTGTTTTATTTTATGGAATTTTTCCATATTTTTCTAGATTTTTTTAGAATTTATTACGAACTAGTTATTATTTTGACTCGAGTAGGAATCGAGTCAATACTTATTTACGAAACTGCCACTACAGCACTTCTTCTTCCTCCCGACACTTACCCTTCCAAACCCTAGCCGCGCCACCCACGGTCGTTGCCGCCGCCGCCGCTGCCGACGCCGCACTGCCGCCGATCAACGCCGCCCCGCCCCGCCGTGCAGTCGTCGTGCTGCCACGACCCACCCCGGCCACCATCTCGCCGCCACGACGTCGGAATCGCCCCACGAAACCGCCTCGGCCGTCGCCACTCCAAGCCGGATTCCGCCGCCGTTCGGTCGCCGCCGCCGCCGCTGTGACCCCGACGACCACCCCCTCGCCGTTGCCGACGTTTCCCCCATCATCCCGACCGCCGTCGAGGCCGGCCGGAGCCCCGATCGGAGCACGCCGCCACCGCCGCCCATTTTCGACGCCGCCGTCGACGGCCATCGCCGCCTCGGCTACCTTGTTTGACACCGCCATCGGACCAAGCTCGTCGAGCTGGTGCCGATAGACCCCCTGATTGCTCCGTCCCGAATCGTCGCCGGAAAACCGCCGAATCCGCCGGAAAACCGCTGACACTCGCCGGAACCGCCGGAAAATTGGATTCGTGGGAAATTCGCCGGATCATCCGCCGAACGCACCTGGTCCAATCTGATCGGACTTCGGACGCCGCTAGGTGCCGAATTCGAGTTTCGAGCCACGAAACGGAAACCCTAGCCGTCGCCGATTTTCGACGACGCGAGGTATAATTTATTTTAATTTAATTATTTGAAAGTATTGATTATTAGAATTGCATGCTAGGATTGGTGAATTGTATGTTATAATAATATATATAAATGTAGATTTGATTAAGGATAAAATATGAAATTTGCTTGATTGAGTGGTGTTAAAAATGGAGGCTAAGAAATAAATTAGGGTAACTAGGTAATGATCATGATCTAATGCAAACTAGCCTAAGTAGACTTGCTAGAATTGATATAGGTTGATGTGTGTTGATTGATGCGTGATTGTGTTGATTGTGTGTGCATGCTATAGGATGTGTGATTCATCATGCGGGCGTTAGTTTTTAGCTTGATTGTGTAGGTACGGTGTAGGAGCTCGCCGCCTAGGCGCGTGGACCCGTTTGGAGCTTCTACCAGGTCCGTTTAGGACTCGTTCTCTGTTTTACGCTACTCTATTGTATATTTGATTTATCATGTGCAGGACGAGTTAAGTGGCGTTTTATCGGATCCCACTTAACTCGGGCCATTTAGCCAACAGTTTTATTTCGGATTAATAACCCTCGAGGATGAGATCCCTCGAGTTTGTTTTCGAACTTCAGATCCAGCTCACGATGCCTTCGGGCCTATTGTATAAATCCCAACCCAGGCCTATATATGTATAGTTTTCGCGTTTTCGGTGAGAGATGGGATGAGGGTTACTTGCGGCCACGTCTTCAGATAGGGCGTGTGCTCGGAAGAGCGGGCTCTGGAGCTGGGGAGAACCCACTTCGTTCCCGAAGGATCCGGACAACTCCACCTTTGAGTTCCTCAAACCCGGAGAAGTGTGGAGGTTTACGGGTACTGCAATGCAGCGCATGTCTAGACTTGTGGTTCAAAGGGTACTGAAGGCGACTGCCTGAGAGTGCTCGGCCTTTGTGCTCAAGGCCAGGAGTAATATGGAAGGTGCAGAGGGCGGTAAGGAATGAAATTTGATGCGAGAAGCGATAGAGAAATGGCCAAGGTATGAGAATGAGAAAGAAAGGGGGACGCTGTCGACCCGAGGGCGAGCGACGGCTCCCGTATGTGCCCTGATGAGAGTTCTTGAGGAAGTATATGGTTTTGATTCAACAGGAGAGTTTGCTCTCCTGTGCCAGATTGATATTAGTTATTTTCCGGGCCGGTAACACTCGTTACTGACGGTTTTTCTATATATATGTAGGTGAGGAATGCGAGCGATGAAAGCTGTCGGGACTGCGGAGGAGCAGCACGGAACCGCGCACACATGTACCTGCCGCGTGTAACGTATGTATAATAATGGTGTGTTATTGTTATGTAAATGATAATTTTGATGTGTTCGCGTGAATGAATTACTTGTTATGAAACGAACTGATAAATATGAATGAGTAGGGAGCCTTGGAGTTCAGACTCGGCTCGGGTAAAAACGAATGAGATAATGATTTAATGTCATGATAGATTGTTATGCGTTATCGTATTTTCATAAAATAGTATATATTTTCTTTTGGTTTTTCATTTGTTGTTTTGTCTTATTTTGCTTGTACATCATAGCATGCATGTAGGACTCCGTTAGAACCCAATCGTTCCCATTCATGCATTTCATATTTGCATCTCCATCTTGAGACGCCGAGAGTAGATCCGGGTCGGCTTAACCGAATCTAGTAGATTAACGAACGGTTCGGTCGCCGGTGACATTTCCGGGTCGGTTCACGGGTGAGCCGAAACGGGGTGTTACAGTTAACCATTTTAAAGAAATGGCTTACGCCCATTAGTTTGCATTTTCGGTTGGGTCGTTACAACTAGGGACGTTGGCTAAGGCTATTGGTCACGGGCCAGAGAAGGACGTATGCTGAGGCTTGCAATGGGCCAATTGTAAGAATTTTGGGGTGAAAAGTGGGACACATTGTCATCCATATGGCACAGGTATCCTATACAACCCATACTACCTAGATAATACCTCTAATTGTAAAGGTGCCTCATATACGCTCATTGGTTAAGTGTCACGTGCACCTAGCCTGACATATAAGTGGCACACCATCCCATACGGGTGTTATGCTTTAACACACTTCTAAAATGTTCTCTAACTCAATAGAAGCTTGTTAATATACTAAAGATATGTTTCCATAAATCAATTAACTGCACCATACCTCGGGGTCTCATATTCCTTCTAAAGGTTCCCTTTTAATTCACCCTTCTACTTACTACTTGTTTTGGATCTAGAAGTTAGTCACCTCAATCCCCACTAAGGAAATTTTTAGTTTTCAACTCTTTAAAACAACCCCTTATTGTTAATAGTATCGGCATTACTACATCTCTTTCTTCTTACCTTTATTTATTTATTTATTTGCAATAAAAAGGTACATAATTATGCATAACGCATGATAAAAAGCATCCTATCAACTTCTTCTACATTATTTTCAAATTATTTAACAATTATCTAAATTTTAGTATCATCTACCAGTCATTCTTCTTTAGTGTCTTCAACTTCAACTGCATAGAGCTTCGCCTTCCCCTAGTCTACCGGTTGGGCATGTGTTGGCTGGCAAATAGGAGTTGGTACCTTACCCTTCTTGGGCTGCTCCTGCTGTTGCTTCGGAGGGTGATGACACTTCATTTGTAAGTGTCTCGTACTCCCACAGTTGTAGCACGTACGGGGCACCCAGCATCTCCCTGAATGCATCTTGTTGTAGTTAGGGGACCATCTCAACTAGGTATCCTCATGCTTCCTTTTAAGGTTCACCTCTGTGTTACCCTAGTGGCTCTGCTATTGGTGTTCTGCTGGCCTATTTTGGTTACTGAGAGGGTTGGCATTGTAACACCCTGATTTCGGTTCACCTAAGAACCGAATCAGAAATGTTATGATCGAGTCGAGTCATATTTAATATTGTTGGTTAGTAAGACTCGATTGATAAAATAGATCAAAATAACCCTCTTGGTGTCATGAGAATGAAAAGCATTGTCAAATAAGCATCAAAACACATTAAATATAAATAAATGCAAGAAAGTAAATACTGTGTTGAGCTCAAGTGTGCATAGCGTTTATCTGTCCTCCCACCAAAGTCGACTCAGGATTTACATGACCTACATATATTGTATGAAAACCGTCAGTAATGAATGTTACTGGTTCGAAAAATAACTAATACAATCTAGCAAATGGGTATTCCATTACCCATGAAAACTTATGAAACTTCAAGATAGCCTCACACTGGGCGATAAGCAAACATACTTAAGCAATTGCCAGCTCGCATGCACGGCTCATAATCATATTCATACATACATACATACAGCGCTTACGCCCTCACACCTTCCATATCACCTGCTATGGTACTCGAGTGGCAGAAGGAACAGTTAAGTTAGTGCCACATATTCCGAAAATGCGCTGCATTATGCAGTACTATCATACACCGCACTACCTCATGGTTTGAAGGAGTACTAGTGCGATTCATACATATCTCCATACCACTCACTCTCTTATTCGTGAAATCCATAAAAATGTGCGTACTTATATAATAGGCTTAGGAAAGAGGCTTATATCATAAATTTCTGGAGCTTAAGTTCGAAAACCAATAAGGGATCTCATCCTTGTAGTTTTATTAAACATGCGTAGAAAACATAGCTAAATGGCCCGACATCGGAGGGATCCGATAAAACTCTGCCAATGCCGTCATACATATAAAACACAATCAAACTCTACACATAAGGAGTCAAGCAGAGAGAGAGAGTCCTACGGACCTGTGGTCCAAGCTCCAAGTGTATCAGCACATCTACGGCGAGCTCGGACATCGAAACCTACATTGGAACCCACTACTAAGTAAAATACTAACATCTCTATATGATGCATGCTCGTGGTGTGTGCTCATATCATCAATACATCCTAATAAAGAAAATAATGCTAACAAACCTATAACTAAACACTTGGCACGCAAATCAAGACATAATAATAATGAATAAACAAATAAATACGCACATAAATAATTAGGTAAATAATAAATACATGAACATAAATAATACCATAATCATAAAATAATAATATAATTACACTATATAAATATACAAGCAAACACGAGTAAATATCATATATACTCATGTTAGTAAACACATAAAATAATTAAATAATAATTCAATAAATAAATAAATAAATAGTTAATATTCATTAACATGAATAATAATAATATCATAGTTATACAATATAAGAATGCATAATTAAATACAAATAAATAATAACATACACGCGAACATACAAATAGATAAATAAATATATAAAGAAATAAATAAATAAATAAATTTACAATTTAATAAACATAATAAGACTAATATTAATAAATAAATATAATATTAATAATAACAAATAATCATGTAAACATTCATCATATATGATAAACATATAAATACAAATAAATAAATAATAATGAATGAATAAATAAATAAATAATTAAATAAAACAATAAATAAAGAAAATCATCATAACATCCAATCATGCTAAACAATGTGAATATACATCTAAACTAATATAGAAGTTCTCGAATTACCGAAAATGGTGCAAGAATAGATGAAAACGGGCTGAACCGGACTGAACCAAGTTGAACCAGACTAAACCGAAAGTGATGTAACTCGACCTGGGTTAACTAGAAAACTGGGCTGGGTTGGTTGAGCGGACATGAACAGGATGGGCGGACTCGGACTAGTGAACTCAGGCATGATCACGTGGACAGGAACACTGGCAGGCGGACGCAGTCGTGGGTAGGCGGACTATGAACTGGGCGAACAAACAAACGGGCTGGATAGAGGGTGACAGTGCCCGTTGCTGGAGAACGCCAACGGCGGCGTGACTAGGGTCACCGCCGGTCGGGATCGGAAGGTGGCATCAAGGTGGAGGTGGTGGTGGTGACGACCGGCAGATTTCTGCCACTGGCTGGCTGGAAAACAACAAGCAAGGGGCGGATCGACGTCGGGTATGGCGACGTCGTCGGCAACGATCGCGGCCACGGTGGTCATCGTGGGTTGTCTCAAAATGAAAATCTCAGCGAATAGAAGCT
Source organism: Piper betle (assembly GCA_033002965.1). NCBI lineage: Eukaryota > Viridiplantae > Streptophyta > Magnoliopsida > Piperales > Piperaceae > Piper > Piper betle. Next base: position 8,220 of record JAURVB010009994.1, on the reverse strand, counting down.
GTGGGGTTTGTTGGATTGACCGGTGGTGGCTCATTGGCACCGAAAAATGGCCCAAATGATGGCGGCGGTGATGATGAACAGTGATAAAAAACTTGGTCACCGACAGCGACTGTGGTGGTACCGGTGGTCGTGAGTTGTACAAATGTAAATCTGGCCACAAGGCGGTCACAACCATACCAAATGGGTGGCTGAAGGAGGTCCGGAGACTCGCCGATGGCAAGCCGAAGTGGTGGCGGTGTTAACATAGAGAAGTCATGGAAGTTCTTGGAAGATCTGGGAAATAATATTGTGAAGCCAGGGCTGATGTGTGCAACTTAGATCTTGCCATGTGGCATGATCTGAACGTCTAACAACTCGTGGTCTAGTTGGGGCCCATCTATGGGTATATGCAATATACATACGGACGAAGTGGCAGCAGCGTTAACATAATGAAGTCGTGGAAGATCTGGGAAATAATATTGTGAAGCTAGGGCTGATGTGTGCTACTCAGATCTAGTGGGACCCATCCACATGGCATGATCAAGACCGTTCGAACTTGAAACTGACTTGAATCTTAAAATTGACTCTATAGGTGGGAATCGGGGCAAGAAGGGTAAATGAGCCTTAAATGTAATTGAGTTAGGCCTACGGGGCACAATCCGATGGTCTAAAATCCTTGTGATGCATGCAATTAGATACTCTAAAAATCCCAAACGGATACTAAACGCTGCAATGGCCTAGATCTAGGCCTAAAATCCTGGCTAACATACACAAACAAATCTGTAAACCTCAGTATACACTGATAACTCATGATCTTATCATCTACATGTCGAGCATACTTAGCCAGTATAACATGCTCATATGGTCATTTGGGCACATACTCATAATCTAAAAACTAGTCTGGCTAGAGCTCGCTCGAACTGACTCGAGATTGCCCAAATTAGACAAAACTAAAATCAGGTAAAACCCTAAGTTGAAACTGGGGTTTGACAGGCATTCTTGTGCTGCGAAGCAACCATCCCCGGCTTCTGGGCATGGTAGTGCTCGAACACCAACTCTTGACTAGTGGCCGAGTCAATCACCTCTATTATCGTACTTCATGGTGCTGTAGCAATCTTACTCCTCAATTCTGGCTTCAATCCCCAAAAGAATTTGTTTGCTATGGCCTTTTCAGTTGCCAGAATCCCAAGTGCAAAATGCTCCAACTGTAAAAACTTCTTAGCATACTCCCAAAGTGAGTCCTCCCCCTGGACTAGGTTGGCGAACTCTAGTGCTTTCTTTTGGACAACAGACTCCGAAAAATACTAACCAATGAAGGCTGCCAGAAATTCCGTCCACATGATGGAAGAGATCTTATGTCAATAAAATATGGTTTTCTCCATTGACGAAAACCAATAAGATGCTTCCTCTTGATGCATGCATGTTGCCAATCTCACTTGATGGCGATGGGGGACAAACAGAGCCCTAAAAGCTTTTTCTATGATGTTTATCGAGCTCTCGGCCTTCATCAGATCAATCCCTCCAACAAACACTTCAGCTCCATTCTTCCTAAACTTTTCCATAGTATAGCGGTCACTATCATCAACAACTAGCGACAACACTTGTCAGACTACTGGTGGTGTTGGGTTCGGAAGTTCCCCTTGCTCACTCGAGTTCACTAAAACAACACAAGATGTTAGGTCAACTAGTTAGACTTCTTCCGATGATAATTTCACCATAACAACTTTAAATTTGGAGAACTTAAAAGATGTTGAATCAAACTCATATGCATGTTCATTAATAAAAGATTAGTATAATTAAAATAATCTGACTTCATTTAGTTAATTAAGATAATTAAGCCGATTATTATTATTTAACTTACGATTTTCATACTATATTTATTTTACAACTAAATACGAGTTAACATAATATCATTTTAACTATTTAATTAATTAATCATTTTGGCATGCAAAATGAGGGCAGACGAATGCAATAGGAAAGTTATAAAGTTTTAATCTTTTCAACTGTTATTTGGTAGATTAGTGGCTAAAATTACAACTTTTCATCAAAAGAAGCATTTAATTACATTTTACAAGTAAAAATCAAAGCTTTAACAAGAAAAATGCTAGATCTACAAACAATCATGATGATCAACACATCTACATGCCTAAATAGGGAGATCTGTATGCAAACATATCATGACCATACCTAAAAATGAAAAGAAAAGGAGAAAGAGGAATGTACGTCACGGGGAAGAAGAAAATGGAGGAAGGAGGTGAAAGGGAGAAAGAGGATGAGGTGGGGGAGGAGGTAAAGGAGGAGGAGAGGGTTTGGAGAAGGGGAGGAGGGTGAAGGAGAAGGTGGCGGTGATAGCTAGGTTAGCAGTAGAAGAGAAAGGTGGGAAGAAAAGACAAGAAGGGAAGGTTAGCAGTAGAAGAGAAAGGTGGGAAGAAAAGACAAGGGATAGTTTTCACTTGAAACCTGTCTGTGCCTAGCACTAGAGTGCTATGGTGCTATGCACACATGTGGTCCGCACAAGCATACAGTGCCACGACTCTAGTAACTCAATACCGTAGTGCTAAGAGTCAGAACCGGCCCATAAGAGGGGAAAAGAGAGGGAAAATAGGGGGAAAGGTGGGGAAGGTTCATGGTAGCTACTAGAATTCAACTAGGGCTATTAGGGTACGTCGAGAATACCATGCCAAGTAGCTAAAACTCTAGACTAATGTGAGTCCAAAAGTAACACACACATGAAACACATGCAAACACGTCTCTAAGGTACGAACAGAAGCTAAAGAAGGCAAAATAACAAGAACCATTACAAGAGAGCCTGGGCACAACAAGCTAAATTAAATCTAAACAAGGGTCCCAGAAATGGCCACCAAAGCCAATAACAGAAGCAACACAATCAATGACTAAACAATTGGTGCTCGACTAGAGCGAATGCTCCTCCTTAGTAACGATCAATAACAGAATGCAACCAACGCCCAAGCCTACAATTACACACAAAACGATCCTCCTAGTAATGGACGATCAAACCAGATCAATTGCATGCTACTCAAATCAAGCGAACAACAAACTAAACGTAAAACACTAGGCCAATAGGCCATTTTTTACCGTGCCTTTGTGTCAATCTTCGGTACAATGTTGATTTCCAAGTTGCTTTGAAAATATGAAGTATATTTTTTCATTAAGGTGGAGATTCTTTTTTTTTTTTTTTTTTGAGTTGGAGAGCAAAGGAAGAGACTAGAGGACGAAGAAAGGGTAGAGTTGCCTAATGTTAGCTAACACCCAGGCAATGACTATTTTACAATTTTTCTAGAACAATGGGTGTCTAGGCACCGCGTCAATGTAGATTGCGTGGGTCTCTAAATTTTTGGACAGTTTTGACCTATTTATATTATCTTTTTGTCTATTTTATAATTATAATATTATTTTAAATAAAGAGGGTTCTAAGGCGTTGGAAGAGGGATTATATTGTACGGTTGAGAGGAGAGAGAAGTACTGTGTACAAAATAATTTATAATTCTTCTTTGGGAGGAATTTCTTCTCGGTAGTTGTTCCCTCAAGTTTAGAATTTTTTATGTTAATTTTTATTATTCTTTGTCATTAATTTCATGGTTCCTATGCTTGATTATTGACCATTGCCTAGTTTTACGCTTTTACAAGTGATATCTATTCCAACACAAAAGGGTAAATAATTGGAAAGCATAAATTCAATTTTGCGAGATGAAGGAAAGAATTTTGAAAGCTCTATACTTCATTTCTAAATTTTGGAGCTAAGATGTTTTGACGTGATGCTTCATGATGATGGCAGCAGCGAAAGCGCAGGCAAGGAAGAGTACGAGGAAATTGTTCCAGGGGAAGCGGATGTTTAGTATAGAAAAAGTGAGGGAAAACTCGATTTAGATCAAAGGCTTACTTTAAAAGAAATAAAGGGCAATTACGTACATCACGATTTTAGACTACTAACACTTTCGATATAATTTTTTACTAAAATTATACCTGAAAATAAAAATAGCGGAAACAAACACCAAGTTAAAGAAAATTCCAAAAATAAACGAAGAAGCCGTGCAAATTACGCTTGGTGTGCGGTGCATGGGAACTCGTGATTTCACTGACAAAGAATAATAATTAATTTTTTAAAATAATAATAATAATAATAATAATAATAACCTTTTAAAAAAAGAAAAGCAAAGTAAAGCGGGTATTTTTGGGCATTGGAAAACAATTTACGGGCCAAAAATTCCATAATCCAGAGCACAGACAGCAGACATAGCCGGTAGCCACTCCACCTAGCCCTCACATCGAGCGGCCAACCTGCTTTGTTTTTGAGCTGATCATAGCGGCTCTGCTTTCCCCCTTTTCTCTATCTTGTAGAAGAGTGATGAGGTGAAGGTCCAGAAATTGTTGGGTTATGTTGCATGCCTGTAGACATCACAAGGCGGGTGGAGTTTCAGCTGGATGGGTCTTCCTGCTTTGCATTTGTAGCTTCTGCTTCCGAGTTTTCGTTGTGAACAGGTCCTCTGATCTCCTGTTTTTTCAGCAAAAAAACCTTTTTTTAATCTTTTTTGACTTAACTGGGAGTCAGAATGAAAATGCTCATTATCTGGGTACTTAGATGTGGCGTATGAAACTCGATTGCTATTGTTAAATCTATGAGTTTGTTTTTGGGTGATTGTTAGTTTCTTCCAATTGGTTTGTATGAATTTATCCTTCGGGGAATACAACAAGATAAGTGCTGGAGCTATGCATTGTGGGATAGACACTCTTGCATTGCAGCAGGTTGTGGCAATGCAGATGCTATTGGGTTTTTTTGTCATTACATTTTCGATGTTTTTCCTTAGCAAATTAGCTAGTCATTTTTACTGTTTTTGCCTTGCTAAACGACATGCTGATCATAATATACACACAATTTCAACTTAGAAGCTACCTTCATCTTGTTCACTTTGTATGTTTACTGATTTATTTAAGTGCCAATCAGCATAAACAGTGGACAGTACTTTTAAACATTTCCATTTCATTACATGATAAGCTAACATTTATTAAAAGCTATAGATTTATGGCGGTCATGTGTATATGGTTTATTATGTGCAGAAGGGAGTTATCTATGCCAGAAAGAATAGTTATGCCTATTATTTATCTTCATCCTCGAGTCCAAAGATTTGTTTTTAGTGCACATCTTTGAATGAAGAAACATATTTGACAATGAATCAGTTTCTGATAAAACATTCAGGTTGTGGAGGTTACCTAGGCATGTAAAATTGTGCGAGGAAGTTTCATCCGTAAAAAGCCACCAAGAAGCAGCCGCCAGAGGGCCTCTAGTAAATTGCCGAAAGATGGTAAGTTGATGAACAATATAGAATCATATTAATCAATTTTAGCTTTATTATTTATCAAGAATCTTAGTACGATTGCAGTCAAATTAAGCTTCTAATGGATAATCAATTAATCCTCCAGGATACAATAGTTCGATCTGGAGATATTTTTTACCATGTTTGACAAACTCGTGAAGTGATCATGTAAGCTTTTTTATAAACTCAGGACTATGTTTCCGTTTCTCCATGTCATTCATGGTTTGATATTATCGTCTAACACAAATTAAGTGTCTTTAAACTCTAAGGTCCTTGGACAAAACAATCTCCCATCTTGAGGTGCAGCTGGCTGCTGCTAGGCCTGTGCAAGCAGGTAACAGTGACACTTTTTGTGCAGCTTCCAAAGTAGGATTTGATAAGGTAAGATGCCAGAAAGTTTTCATGGTAATGGGAATTATCATTGCTTTTAGCAGCAGAAAGAGAAGAGATTCAGTTCGGCAAACATGGATGCCACAAGGTCTACTCATCTACTAGCTACTCACAATTGTGATTTCCATATGGTGGTTCTGATATATTTTTCTTTTTACTTTGCAGGGGAGAAATTGAAGAAATTAGAAGAAGAAAAGGGTATTGTGTTACTTTTTGTCATTGATCACAGGTAAAGCGGCTTCTTGTTTGTCATGCCAAATTGCAATTAATTGGTTTCCAAAATGCAATCTGATGAATTTATGGACTGTTCTCGGCTAAGACAATGATTGCTAGTCTGCTTATCTTGCTATGGGTATAGACTATTAAGGATATTATTTTAGCTTCTTTCCCATTGAGGTAGACATAAGTCCTCACTTACAATTGAGCATTTCTTTAAAATTTCAGTGCATCTCCTCGTGGTGTTTTAGATCGTGGTATTGACACTGAAGGAGAACAATATAAGGATTTCTTAAGATTGGTATTTCGTTTGAACTGATGATGCTGTTTTGTTTTTCTTCTACTAATTTTCAACAGTTCTATGCAAGTAACAAGTATATTAGAATTTATTTATTTTGTTCATATTTCATAGGATCATGTAGAAGGATATCATGAACTGTCTTTAAAAACTCAAATATACATCTCAAAAGCTGTTGCACAACGGGATGCTGAGTTTTACATCAAAGTGGATGATGTCCATGTTAACCTTGGTTAGCGAATTCAAATCTTATTTGAGTTTTTTGTCAAGACATGCCTGAATATATCGAATTCTGAACTTAGGAACCATGACTTTGGCAGACATACTTTCTTCTATTTTGATTTGGCATAAATCAAAACCTCGAGTTTATATAGGTTGTATGGATCCGGGCCTGTACTTGCACAGAAGTAAGATGCCTTCCTGTTCTGAAATTCTTGTAAAGATGCCTTACATTTACTTACAGGTGTTGACCAGTTCTTTTGACAGAGGAGTGCAATATCATGAGCCTGAACATTGGAAGTTTGGTGAGGAAGGGAACGAATACTTTAGGCATGCTACAGGTCAGCTCTACATAATTCCTAAAGATTTAGCAACTTATATATCCGTCAATTGGTAAGTTGATCTTCTGTGGTCTATTAATGAACTCCATTCACTCAGACCGTACTTCTCTTTTGATGTTCGGTTTTGCCTGGGTAGACATTGTTTGCACAGATATGCAAATGAAGATGTGTCTCTTGGCTCCTGGTTTTGTTGTGGAGCATATTGTTGATCGGAATCTCTGCTATGGAACCTTTCTAGGTAAAATGAGTGTTGCTTCATTCTTTGAGAAAATTTCCCAACTTGCAATATAACCTTTTGTTTCAATTGTTGTAGGGAGAAAACCATTACATTTTTTCATTTGCCTTGGGTCTGTATGTGACTATGAATTGTTTGGCTTATTTTCAAATTGCACTTACTAGCCAAGATGCCAGGCCATGCACAGTTTGTGTTAGAGATAGACTCTAATTTTCTAGGTACACCCTCATTAAATAGTGAGATAGATTATATTGATCTGATATCTTAGAGATACTCCAATTTCAAAGATTGACTATAGTTGAATGAGGAGATGGGAGTATAATTGAATGAGGAGATAGACTATAATTGACTTATTTTAATTTTAATTTGTTGTATTCTTATTAGTTGGATCTCCTACTTTTCATTTGAGTGCGATTCCCCTTTTATTAATAAGACTTGATACACGGAGCGTATTGCCATATAGATTTAGTTAGCTTAGCTTGATCAGCATTTTATTTTCCATCTTTCTTCATAAAAGCTCAAGTTTTCTGCGAAGTTGTAACTGGCTTTGTCAATTGGATTCTTTATCTTTGCGTTGATTCTTTTATTCCTTTGCATGCTGTTATCCGTTGTCAAGAAAATTTAGTGAGAGCATAGTTGTTGCTGCTGCTTTTCTTATATTTGTAAGACCACCTTGACACGCATTTTGGAATGATAATTGAAAGTGTAAAATTACTGATTGTGAGTGGAAGGCCCAAGCTGGAAACCCATGTGCGCAGCATCTTTTGACCAGAGTTGTCGTGGCATCTGCAAGTCTGTGGAGAGGTGGAGGTTCTTGAACGCTGTGGTGAGTACAGTGGAGCTGTATGGAGTGCATGCCTTTGATAATCATTGCCTTTCATAGATGTTACATCTTTTTCAAATGATATTCGTCCACCTGAAATCTCACTTGTATATGGTTTTTCCTGAGAGCGTGAAGACATGTTAGTTGTATTATTCTATGATTTCCTTTTACATAGTATTATTTTGAGCACTCATTGGCCTAAAATCGAGTTTGCTAAATGCTTGTGTTAATGCGCATACTAAGGGTATACTAAGGGTGTATTTTATTGGCATAAAAATAGTATAAATAAAAAATCATGTGACAGGAGATGAAAAGATTCGAAAAATAATGAAAATTTCCCTCCATGTTAAATGAAGTCTTCTTTTCATGTTTAGTAGCACGTGCCT
>JAURVB010009993.1:0-18934 GCA_033002965.1 Piper betle | reverse complement strand
GTGATCAATAACAAATGACCACCCCTTTATATAGAAGTGGAGATACAAGAATTCAAAGAGGGTGTTCACAAATCGATGTAGTCTAATTAATTATAATGTCCCTTCAAGTTTCCAACTGTTCGACTCCATTGAACACCATACATTGTACCCGAGAAGTACAAAATCATATTAAAAATATGGGTAAATATTATATATTTTAAACACTTAACACACCCCCCAAACTTGAACTTTTGCGCGTCCCGAGCAAAATATCATAACAAAGAAAATTTTACTACACAAAAATACTTAGTCCCCATTATGTTCTCATATGATTCTCAATCAAACCCTCAAGAGTCAACAAGATGTCAATCAAATCAGAAATTCCCTTTCATCAATCACATCCAAAAGAAAGCTCTGTGTGTGTGTGTGATAGTCCATTGGCTTATCATTCTCATCTGCAACCAAGAGAATACAATCAAGCACATGCTTAAATATGTTCACCTTTCGCTCCCATCTCCACTAATGTAGGCAATGCCAATTCAATGGAATCAATAGGTCTTTATAGGTTGTAACGGGGCCAGGGGCTAGGGACCAAAAATCGGATAAATAAGATAGAAAAATCAGAGGCTAATATGCACCCTAGAATTAAAAATCCTTTCTAAATCCTGACATACATGTTCAACAAATCCCCAAGCAATATGACACAAACTTCCTTAAATGTAGTATCGAATTGACCCAATATAAGAACTAACTTTGCTTTGATTTTCCATTGACTACCTGTTGTTTTTTCTTTTTTTCTTTTCTTTCAAACCAGTGGAAGACTCTTGCTTCATCTTGTATTTACTGGTGGAGGATCATTGCCTCATCTTTTTCTTTTCTTCTGTTTTTTCTTTATTTTTCTTCTTTTTTTTTTTTACAAAGCAAAGTACCAGGAAAGTCCACACTATCTACTCAATCACCACTCTATAACACGCAATGCCTTCCCTCTATACTACTCAAAGTTTCATCCTTGTTAGAATTTGGAACGAATTCAAAACACTAGGGTGCTAGGACTCAAGCAGCAAGATATATTTTCAATAAAAAGGCCAAGGCTAAAATAAGGGTAATCAAACAAATATGTATAATAAAGGCCATAAAATTGTGTACAGAGGATAATTCATATTAGGTAGGCTTGAAGAAAGGCCCAGACTCATCAAAGAGAAATGCCTATATCATTTTCCATCTACATGGCAAGCCAAATATTTCGCCTCGAAAGTCGCTAGGGCAAATTCTAAAAGTCATGACCATCATGTACAATCCTTATTGCAAAACATTCATCGAAATCATCTAAACCAAAGGATTGTGAAAATAATATAAGGTAGAGAACCAACTCTCAAATGCAATCTTTTACTCAGTTCATCCCTCATATCAATTAATCAAGTTTTCCCAAGAAAGGTAAGACTAATTCACATGTATCTATCATTGAACCAAGAGACTAAAATACTATTGCATAATAAAATTTTTACACTAAACTATACTATATATATATGTATATCTAAATCTAAACACGAGTCAAGCATGAAAAATATGCATAAAATTAAGGCATCACCCCCAAACTTAAACTAAACATTGTCCTCAAAAATAAAAATAAAGAAAAAGAAGTGAAAGAGAACTCCCTCATATCAATTAGTCGGTGGATGATTATCATGAATAACTGAATTTGGACTTGACCCATGCTTCATTGACTTTAAATGATCGATCTCCTTGTTCAGTCTTAATTTCAATTGCACCATATGGAAAAAACTTCTGTCCAGGAGAAAATGACCAACAACCACACCAGATGCCATGTTTGTCTGCTATAGTCCAAGCAATAGCTGACTTGTGATCTTTTAGTATTCTAATCAGCTTCTCTTTCTGCAATATAGTTAGCTCTGAAGATATAATAATAGGAAGAGTGTCATTAAGCCCTAAGAAAATATACCTGAGATGTTTTGGAAGTTGCTTTAGCTCTAAAATAAGTGGTACTTCAATTGATGGCAGCAATTTGTGGAATGGTAGATCTGAGGTTTCCATAACTTTGAATCGTTGAGGCAAAATTGGTTGTGAATCTAATACTTTAACCATCTCATCCACATCAATATCTTCTTCACAAAGAGAATTTATGGATTTATGTAATGAATTACTAAACTGATCCCCTTTGCATCCGAGTAAGCTAACCAATGTATTGAGTTCATTTTCGTTATTTGGTTTTTCATCTTTTTCCTTAACTTCATTGGGTTGAACTGGTTCTTGTAAAGTAATACCACTCTGGGTTGTTATAGCTTTGCAATGCTCTTGACCATCATTCCTTGGTTGTTCTGGTTGGCTAGGAAGTACACCCTTGGGTCGCTCACTTGGTTCCTTGTTTAATTGCACCATAACTTGTTGCATAAACTGTTGTTGTTGTTGTTGCTGATTCTGCATGAATTGTTGCATAGTTTGTTGCATGGAATTGAACATTTGGACCAAATCCGGTTGTTGTTGTTGCTGAAAAGAAAGTGAAGGGGGTTGATAATGCTGTGATGGTGGTGGTGGATTATTGGGGACAGCAACCGATTGTGAAGAATTATTCCATGAAAAATTGGGGTTATTGCACCAGCCCGCATTGTAGGTGTTGGAATAGGGATTGTTGTTCCACATAAAGTTGCCTACGTAATTAACTTGATCTGTTGCACATTGACCTGTAAAATGTCCTTGTCCACACCATTCACACCTTGGTTCTATAGCCTTAACCTGTCTCTGTATATTAAGAATTTGAACTTCATTAGTTAAAGCACTGACCTGAGCAGATAAAGCAGTAAGTGCATCTAATTCTAAAACTCTGGTAGTCCTCCATGAATGCATGGCTTCTTCCTCTATTGGTTCTTGTGCTCTTCTTCCAGCGGCACACAAGTTTCTCAAAGTCCTTTCAATCTTTGAATCACAAGAAGACAAGGGTGACCGTTCTAATCAAACAAATAATAATAGAAGGAAGAAGACAATGATATAGTTTATTTTTTCCTTTTTTTAAAAAATATAATCAAACACTAAAATCTAAAAAGAAAAGAAAAACACTCAAAATTCTAATCCTAAATTAATTAAGAAAATTCGATCTCCCCGGCAACGGCGCCAAAAACTTGTTAGAATATTTTCAATGACGTGCAAGTATACACGGTCGAAACAAGTAATATAATGATAAATCGAGTATCGTCCCACAGGGAGATGAATTTCCTTAAATTAATTAAAGAAAATAATATTAAGAGAAAAACAAAAATAATTGACTTAACAAAATATAAATAATAACTTTAAATAAAAGGAAACGTTAAAATGATAAAACTCATTCTAGAGTCGAATTTCCCTTAACATGAATTTAATCTTCATCAAATCTTACTCTTATCTTTTATTCCCTCGGATTGTCGATCTAGGATAATTATATGACATGGTGGCTCCCGCTCCTTCATGCTTCTATTATTTTGCCTCAATTTCTACCTCTCGGTGATAATTGATTAATCAACAAAATAATGCATTAAGAATTGCCTTACAATCGCATACGGTGTTGTGTATCTTCCGACCACAACGACAAACAAGTCAAAAGACTCGTCGTATGATGAATTATCAATGACTAATCTAATTAATTTCTCCCGAAATCTAATTAAACCTCATGATCTAAGAAATAGGTGATCAATCTATTCTTAACATTTAGAACATGATAATTCAAACGATCCGATTGAATAAAAGAGTAAGAGCTTGAAATGAATTCAATTAAATCATGTTAAGTTCCATTCTTCTCTAGAACGAAATATAAGACTACTCCATAATAAAAATAGAAAACATTATAAAGAAGAAACTAACTTTTATTATAAAAGAAAAAGAAATTACAAAAACTAAAACTACTACTTTTACTACACTCCGAAGCCAAGAGATGAGATATGATCAATAACAAATGACCACCCCTTTATATAGAAGTGGAGATACAAGAATTCGAAGAGGGTGTTCACAAATCGACGTAGTCTAATTAATTATAATGTCCCTTCAAGTTTCCAACTGTTCGACTCCATTGAACACCATACATTGTAGCCATTGGGTGGCGCCAAGTGTCATGACCAATCAATTCCAAAGCTTAATTTATTCATCTTTTTCTGCATTAAAACATCAAAATTAAGCATATATAATAAAATATTAATTAACTAAAAAATAAAGTAAAATATTACTTAATTAATAATGTTTATACCCGAGAAGTACAAAATCATATTAAAAATATGGGTAAATATTATATATTTTAAACACTTAACAATAGCTCTGAATCTGGTCTCATACTACACCACTGTAATTGGACATTCCTAGTCTTTTCTCTTCCTGACATCATCCCATATTCTAGCCTGACATTGTCCAGTGGTTTTTGGTGGGCAAATGTAGAACCCATTACTAAATCACACCATATTCTAGCCTCATCTTGGAAGGCACCTGTAATGATGCATACCCTGTGCTCCATTGGGTATGCCATGCAACCGAACACTTCTATCACTGATGATATCCAAAGAAATGTCTCTTTTGGATCCAGCTTCCCAAAAATGGATGTCCACCATTCTTCACAAACTTCTCACACTGCCACAGTTCCAACTTTCTTGCATCAGCTGATCTGTTAGATTATTTTCCTAGTTCAAACCGTGAAAAATGTGGTCTTGTACCCACTGGTACACTATCAAATTCTACAACTCCACTTCCACCTACAGTCTACCGTCTACCTACTATTACGGGTCTACTCACATTTAGGCTCATTCTTGCTTGAAATTGGGCAAATAGAGGAACCGTTGTTGGAATAGTCCTCTGCTGTAGCGGTGGAGGGGGAGGAGGTAGCATCAGAGGGCCTATTGGAACTCCTGGCTCTCCTTATGCCTCCACTATTGGTCTCTTCTCCACTCTTGCCACTAAGAGGGATATCTATGTGAGCTCTCTCCTGAATTCCTCTTGGTTTTGTTGCATTTGTATCTAAGTCTCAATTAATCTGACAATTGCTATATCTCTCTCCTGTCGACTACTGGTACTATGGTGACTGTCATGGTGATGGTTTTCACTATGTCAACCAACTGAAAATGGTAGACTAGGCTCTCCTGGTGGCACGTTAGTCATCGGTTGGCTAGATGCTATGTCATTGTGACCATGGCTGTGAGTGTCCTGTCTCGACAATGGAGAGGATGGGGCCCTAATTTGTGTGATGCGACTTTGCCTCACCATTTTGCTAATAATCACTGCTATGATTTGAACACCCTATCACACCACTAATTGGTAAGAAAATATTCAAACAAAAACAATAAAATAGAAATATACTTGTCATCACAACTCAGAGTAGCTTTTGCACACATGTAACATGTAATAACATCTACCACCTTAATCAACCAAGGGTTAGCTCTGATACCAAGTCTGTAACATCCCAATTTGATTCACCCACGAGCTAAACCAGAAATGTGCTCACCTGCGAACCAGACTGGCAATGCTACTGACAAACGAACCATTTGCTAATCTACTTAATTCTGTCAAGCCAACCCGGATCTACCTTCGGCGTCTGAAGATGGTGATGTAACAATTAAATGCATGTATATCATGCTTAGGGTCTAACGTTGTTCTAGATGCATGATATGATATGCCATTCATATTCAAAACAAAGCACTCTCGTTAAAAGTTTAAAAAAAAGATTTTTAAAACAAAATGGACAGTCTCCCCTAAAAGTCCAATAGAGACCACCCTGTCAATAACAAACAATATATATATATACATATATAACCATAAGAATTTAAAACAATATCAAAACATTGTACTTTCACACAACATTAACATTATAATCTTTTATTGTTGTTTCAAGTCTCGATCTGATTAGCTCATCCTATTCAATTCTAATCATGGTAATCAACACTCATAGACCATATCATTATTTTCACACCAAACATTTCATGCAACAAATGCTCATAACATTTATCCGTCATAAATCACAACAATTCATCACACTACAATTTCCATTCCATTCTGTAGGTATATGTGTGTAGGTTGCAACTCTCCTCCTTTGTATTTATGAAAGCTCTCGGTCATTTAGATTCTCACCTCCATATATAATACAAAAATGTCAATAACAAGTGTTACTATTCTAGAAATAATTAATAATCAAACTGACACATGACTCTCATGTTAAATGAAATTATTCATATACTACTGCATTAGAGTCTCTCATAAGGGCACTAATCAAGAGGCGTCAGCCTTGGCTTGATAGTGTCCCATTCTAACTTGTCAGATGCCTAGCATTTTCAAACTATCCCTTGCAAGGGAAAGTCAATTATCCTAAAGCTCTCTACATCCTCTGTAGCACTCTTTGCCCTGAGCATAGAGGTTGAGTACTCTCAGGCAGGTACCTTCAAAACCCTTTGAATCCACAAGTCTACACTTGTGTTGCATTGCAGTACCATAATCCTCCACACTTATCCGGGTTTGAAGAATTCAAAGATGGATTTGTCAGGATCCCTCAGGAATGGAATGACCCACTCACCAATCAAAAGCCTGCTTTAACTAGCACGTGCAACCGCTCCCGGTGTGCATGAGTCAACTTTCCTTTGTCTCACATCTCACTTGAAAACCAAGAAAAACTATATATGCATAGGTCTGGGTAGGGATTTTAATATTGTAGGCCCAAAGGCATCATAATCTAGATCTAAGTTTCTTAAAACAAACTAGAGGGATCTTATCATCGAGGGTTATTAATCCAGAAATTCGTACAATCAGATCCTTAAGGGATGTCATCACCTACCCACTTTCGCATTCGCTAGCTCGCATTTGTGTCAACATGCCAGACCCTATTCACCTGCTTAGCAATCCGGTGGTCATACCAGAGGCCAAGCTCGTGTCCGCATCTAGCTACTGGGCCAACAACCTAGTCCAACCCAACCAACAATGTTGCTTGACTCGGCTGAGTCGATTAGATCAATTCAGCCATTTTTCAATCAATTTCGGTTATTCAAGAACCCCAACATTAGTTTGGATACATATTCCAATTATTTAGTATATTTTGATGTTATGAGTGTTTTTTATTTATTTGTGTATTTATTTATTTATTTTAATTTATTTTATATGTTTTTAGTATATGATGAATGATTATGTGATTTATTATTATTATTATTGATATATTTACTTATTAATATTAATCTTATTCATGTTTGCTAAATTTTATTGATTTATTTTTTATTTATCTATTTGTTCGTTACATGTGTGTTATTATTTATTTGTATTTAATTACGTAGTCCTTATTGGATAACTATGATATTATTATTATTCACAATTAATTAAAATTAACCAATTGTTTTATTTATTTATTTATAGAATAATTATGTATTTATTTATTTAATAATTTATATGTTTACTAGCATGAGTATATAATATTTACTCATGTTTAGCCTTGTATTGACATAGCATTATTATATATTACTTTATGATCAGAGAGTATTATTTTTTTCATGTATTTATTATTATCTACTTAATCATGAGTGTATTTAATTATTTATTTATGATTTAGTTATTAGTTATTCCCTTTATCATGTCTCAATTTGCATGTTGGATGTTTAGTTGAGGTATATTTAGCATTGTTTTCTTTATTATGATATATTGACGATGTGAGTATACAGTACGAGCTTGCATCATATAGACATGTTACTATTTTACTTAGCAGTGGGTTTTGATGTAGGTTTCGGAGTTCGAGCCCACCGTAAATGTGCCGATGCGCTTACGGCTTGGACCACAAGTCTCGTTAGGACTCTTCTCAATTTTAATCACTATAGTTTATTACTTATTTGATTTCCAGATCACATGACGTGTTAAGTGGCTATTTTATCAGAGCCCACTTAACACGGGCCATTTAGATGCATTTGAAAATGTAGTTTAGCCAGTAGAATTTTCCCAACCCGTGATGGTCACTTCTATTCTGTGCATCTCTAGAAATTTTCCTGTCAACACCTTGTCTCCATGGTTTTCCTCATGACAGAATACTTATATTTTAAACCTGAAATTTTGTAGGATTATATTTCAAGGTGTTGGCAAGCTGCCAAAATTTTACCTAAGTTGTTTAGAATCTCCAAGCCATGAACAAATCTTAGAAAATATGGAGTGAAGCCTAGTAACATTATTCCCACCATCTTGACCTTACTTAAGTGGGCCTTGTTTGTCATAATAGACCATGTGCCAGCCCATGGAAATTTTTGTGTCTTATCCTTAGTATATTAGGGCCCATCATTCCAAATTTCAGCCTATTTAGAGTTTGTTTGGCAGATCTAAAAGAATGTGGGGTTAAGCCCATTTGATTGACTATGGTTAAGTCCTAAGTGAAATTATTCACTAATTGTACCAGAAAGAGCCCAAGACTTAATTTAGAGGCTTAATGGTGGCTTGTGCATAATTAAGTAGCCTGCTTGAGTTAATTAAGATGTTGATTGTGTTTACATATGTGTGGAGACTTTACATTGTTTTGTCTGCAAGTATAATTAGAGTGTGATTAGGGTTTCATTGTATTGCTAGGATACGCGGAATGAGTTCACCGAGTTAGGATGAGGAGTTCTACTCACTCAATTCTGTAGGATCCCCTTGCTTGTCTCACTGTTTGGTTCAATTGTAGCTTTGATTTACGATTGTGGGTCAAAGTTGGTAGTGTTTAATAGGATTCCACTAACATCGAATCGTTTTGGCGATAATTGTTCGTAGTTCAACAAAATTTTAAAGTTGAGATCCTTTGATGGTTTTTAAACTCAAGATCCAAAAATGGTATAATATAAGCAACTACCCATGAATCTATTTGTATATGAAAGTGTGACGGATTTTCCTCGGTATGCTTCTCTTTATGTTCTTGTTAGCAGCGAGATATGATATGGTCATGTTATCATGTACTAGATTTCAGTTTATGCATACGTTTATGATTATTATATGGTGCATGTTGTTGTTGATATTTTTGGGTGGCTTTGCACTCAGTGCCGTCGAGTGTTCTAGCATAATATGTTTTGACTATGATAAGTGGTTGTTGAGTGGTTCCTACATATGCTTGATGTTTGAAATTATCCTTGTGGGTACTAGGGACCCATTAGCCAATTTGATATTTCTACTAGTTATTTTCAAACTTTATTATATATATATATATTTATTTAAATGTTTACTAACACGAGTATATGTATATATTTACTCGTGTTTACACGTGTATTTATATAGTATAATTATATTATTACTTTATTATTAAAATATTATTTATGTTCATGTATTTATTATTTATCTAATTATCTATGAGTGCATTTCCTTGTTTATTTATTTATTTATTATTTATTATTATCATGTCTCGATTTGAATGCCACGTATTTAGTTATAGGTTTGTTAGCACTATTTTCTTTATTAGGATGCATTGATGATATGAGCACACATCACAATCATGTATTACATAAAGACATTGTTATTTTACTTAGCAGTGGGTTTCAATGTTTGTTAAAGAGTCCGAGCTCACCGTAGATATGTAGATGCGCTTGGAGCTTGGACCACGTCTGTGGGACTCTCCCTTTAATTGATCTCTACTTGACTACTTGCTTGTCGAGTTTAATCATGTTTTAGGCGTAGGATGATATTGGCAGTGCTTTATCGAATCCCTCCAATGTTTGGCCATTTAGCCATGTTTTGTACACAAGTTTAATAAAACTACAAGGATGAGATCACTTTGTTAGTTTTCAAACTGAAGCTCTAGAAATATATGATACAAGCTTCTTCCATAAACCTATTATATAAGTGCGCGCATTTTCATGGATTTCGCGAATAAGAGAGTGAGCGGTATGGAGACATGTATGGACCACACTATTTCTTCAAACCCTGAGGTAGTGTGGTGTATGAGGGTACTATGTAACATAACACATTTTCGAAATTTGTGGTACTAACTTAACTGTTCATTTTGCCACTTGAGTAGCATGGTGGGTATAATATAGAGGATGTGAGGGTGTCAATGTTGTATGTATGAATACGAATATTAGTCAAGCATGGGCGCAATCACTTTTTTAAGTACGTTTGCTTACTGGCCTGTGTGAGGAAATTCTGAAGTTTCCTAAGTTTCCATTGGTAATGGAATAACCATTTGCCAGTTTGTAATAGTTATTGTTAGAACTAGTAACATTCGTTACTAATGTTTTTTGTATTACATATGTAGGTCTTGAAATCCTGACTCGACTTTGGTGGGAGGATAGATAAACGCTACACACATTTGAGCTAAACATAGTTATTTTCATTATTACTTTTATTTATATTTGCTTCATTTTAATGCATATTTAACAATGTCTTCCATTCGCATGACACCAAGCAGGTTGTTCGATCTATTTTATCAATTAAGTCTTATCGACAAACAACTTTAAACATAAGTTGACTCGATCGTAACATTAATGATTCAGTTCTTGGGTGAACCAAAATCGGGGGCTGCATGAGGTTTGTTTCTACTATGTTGGTTTGAATCAGCTGTCCAATGAATAGATTTTTGACTTTTCGGTCCACGTCAATGCCAAATGGGGAATTACACTCCTTGACAAGCACCCCTTACACTCCTTTACAAGCACCCCACAAGTGTGAGGGAAGTTTGCACTTCTAACACCCTAGGAGCCTCCAACAAACGTTTCTTCACAAACACCAAGTGCTTGTCATGACACCAAGTGGGTTGTTTCGATCTATTTTATCAATTGAGTCTTACAGACAAACAACTTTAAACATGACTTGATTCGATCATAACATTTATGATTCAGTTCTTAGGTGAACCAAAATTGGGGGTTGCATGAGGTTTGTTTCTACTATGTTGGTCTGAATCAGTTGTCCAATGAATAGATTTTTGTCTTTTCGGTCCGCGTCAAGGCCAAATGGGGAATTACACTCCTTGACAAGCACCCCTTACACTCCTTTACAATCACCCCACAAGTGTGAGGGAAGTTTGCACTTCTAACACCCTAGGAGCCTCCAACAAGCATTTCTTCACAAACACCAAGTGCTAAGGATTCTTACAACCTGCAAGCCTTCCTTCTCAAGTACCCACCAAATGCCAAGGAGTCTTGCAACCAACATGCCTTCTTAAGCCTTCCTTCTCAAGCACCCACCGAATGCTAAGGAATCTTGCTACCAGGTCGTAACACTCTAGGAGCCACTGCCACTTGAAGCTAAGCCTCCTCTCACAAGCCTACACTTTAAGCTAAGGGAGTCTTCTGTTTGAGCACCTTCCTTCTCTAGGCCAAGTTCTCACATATACTCCCAACACCTCGAGAGTTTACAAATCAAGCTCAAACACACATGAGGCTAGTCTCACACATTCCTTGGCACAATCAAAGCATAGGAATATAAGCTAATAGGTAAAGTCAATCCTAACATAAGCATGTTCTTCTCAAATTGTCAACAAAGTTCTAGGGTCGACATCATGTTCAAAACACTCTCCCAAAAAGCCTATTTATATGTTTGGAACTCCTCTCCCAAAATACAAGACAATAGGGTTAAAATCTCCCTCATTTGTGTTGTCAATAGATAGTTTTGACAACTTTTCCCTAATGATCGGTTGTCGAACGACTAACCAATGGTCTGCCAATCGTCCACTTAAACTAGCCTTTGGGTCTTCAGCTCCTATTTAGTAGCCAAACTTTTGTCCACCGCTAAAGTGACATTTGGTCACTGAAGCTCTAGCAAAGGCTTCTTGTAACACCCCATTTTTCAGCTTGAGAGCGGACCGAAAAACTATTCGTTGGACGACTCTCGTACAAACTTTATGGAAACGGATCTCAATCCTCAAGGAGGCTTAAGACGGGCAAACTTACAGGGCATCATCACATATGCATGTTGATTCATACTAACATAGAGAGACTCTTAAACTTAAGGATCCTATATGATCACCCCTAGCTGCAATAGAGGCAAAACCTCCACTGCACTATGAGTGGTGACATTAAAAATTCTGATGAACACTCTCAACTATAGAAGAGGTGCACCCCCATTACAGTTTTAAGGTTGCATGTTGTGAAATGAACTTTTTCTTACTACTTAGTTCAAGTGATTCATTACGTTTTTTGATTTTTTAATCCGATGAATGTGAAGAATTTAAACAATGGTCGTGGTTACCTGTTCCACATACCTTCATGTGTGAGAAAATTATAAAATAATTAAACAAACATCATCGGATGCTAGGGCATCAAACCCTAACACCCGGACTTCACACAGGTCTTCAGGCTTCAAGTGGTGTGAACCATATGCTCCTCCAACCCACATTTCTTTATCACACACATATAGCTACAACAAATATGTTTCTGTGTACCTAGTAAGCTCTTCATCATGTTTTGGGACTTTGAGGTTTGTACCACCCTGGAAATGATGGTTAGAGTGCCCCAAAGTGTGTCTGCCCACAATAATAATATAATGATATATAAAATACATGCGTACAACAACAATCAATTTACTTTCCTGAATCATGCAAGTTCATATAACTTCATGGCTTATTCCATAACATACTACATCCCACTTTCATATTACATCAATTATGTAACACCCCGACTTTGGTTCACCTAGGAACCGAATAAGAAATGTTACGATCGAGTTGAGTCAAGTTTAAAGTTGTTGGTCAATAAGACTCGATTAATAAAATAGATCGAAACAACCTTCTTAGTGTCATGAGAATAGAAGACAATGTACACGTGAAAACACATCGAATATAAATAAAAGTAAGAAAGTAAATAATTATTTTGAGCTCAAATGTGTGTAGGGATTTACAAGGCCTACATATATTATATGAAAAACATTAGTAACAAATGTTACTGGTATGAAAAATAACTAGTACAAACTAGCAAATAGGTATTCCATTACCCACGGAAAGTTATAAAGCTTCAAAATTGCCTCACACTAAGCGGGAAGCAAACATACTTAAACTAGTGTCAGTGCACATGCATGCCTAATATTAATATTCATACATACAATGTGTTGCGTTATGCAAAAGAAATAGTTACATTAGTACCACAAATTCGGAAAATGTGTTGTGTTATGCAATACGTTCATACACCGCACTACCTCAGGGTTTGGAGAAGTACTAGTGCAGTCCATACATATTTCCATACCGCTAAATCTTTTATTCGTCAAATCCGTAAAAATGTGCATACTTATATAACAGGTTTAGGGAAGAGACTTGTCTTTAGTTCGAAAGCCAACAAGGGATCTTATCCTTGTAGTTTTATTAAACATGTGTATAAAACACGGCTAAATGGCCCCACATCAGAGGGATTCGACAAAACACCGCCAATATTGCCCTATGCCTAAAACACCATTAAACTCGACAAGCAGGGAGTCAAGTAGAGATCAAATAAAGGGAGAGTCCTATAGACCTATGGTCCAAGCTCTAAGCACATCAATGCATCTACGGCGAGCTCAAACTCCGTAACCTACATCGAAACCCATTACAAAGTAAATTACCTATGTATCTATATCATGCACGCTCGTAGTATGTGCTTATATCATCAATACATCTTAATAAAGAAAATAGTACTAGCAAGCCTACAACTAAACACCTGGCACACAAATCGAGACATAATATAATAAATAACAAACAAACAAATATATACACTCATAGATAATCAGGTAAATAATAAATACTTGAACATAAATAATACTCTAATTATAAAATAATCATATAATTATACTATATAAATACTCGATAAAACATGAGTAAATATCAAGATATACTCGTGTTAGTAAATACATTATATATATATATATATATATAATTATTCAACAAATAAATGAATAAGAAAACAGTAAATACTCATTAATCATGAATATTAATAATATCATAGTTGCACAATACAAGAATACATAATTAAATAGAAATAAATAATAACATCTATGGAAACAAACAAATAGATAAATAAATAAATAAATGCAATATAGTAAACATAAATAAGACTAATATTAATAAGTAAATATATCATTATTAATAATAAATGGCTAATATTGAATTATCATGAAGAATATCAATATAGACATCAAATATACAAACATACGACTAAATACGTATAAGTAATAGCACGAGTAAGAAAATAATTATTAATCAATTAATTAATTAAATAAAATAAGATAAGCATGAATAAAAGTAATATCCCTGAATAAATATATTATAAATAACAATAATCACTCACATAATCATTCATCCTACTGAACAAATATATAAATAACAATAAATGAATAATCATGAATAAATAAATAAATAAATAAAATAAAATAATTAACAAATAAAGAAAATACTCATAACATACAAGTATGCTAAATAATGTGAATATACATCTACACTAATTTAAGGAGTCACGAATTACCGAAATCGGCCGAGAAATGGTAAAAAAATAGGCTGAAAATGAGCTAAACCCAGATCAACTAAGCTTAACCGAATCAAGTTGGGTTGAGTCAACTTGGTCTGGGTTAAATAAGCTGCTAGGCTAGGTCGGCTGGGCTGGTCTGGACTAATGCACACGAACACGATTTCAGACTGGTGGACTCGAGCACGATCAGGCCGACGCAAATGCAAATGCAGGCAGGCAACTGCAAATGCCGGCAAATGGGCTTGGAGAATGGCGTCGACAGTGTAGCTGGGGTTGCCGCTGGTTGGAATCGATAGGGGCCATAAAGGTAGAGGCGTTGGTGGTAATGATTGAAGGAGCCGGGCCACTGGCTGGCTGGAAAAGGCCGGAAAGAAGGCGAAATCGCCACTAGTGCGGCAGTGTTGCCAACAACAATTACAGCCACGGCGGTGGTCGTGGGTGATCTTAAAATGAAGATCTCGGAAAGATGAAGCTGTGTGGGTAGTTGGATCAGCCATGGGTGGCTCGCCAGCATTAGAAAACAGCTCAAACGGTGATGGCAGTGATGGAAACTTGATGTATAAAATTCGTTGCCGGTGGAGCCGGTGATCGTAAGATCTACGAATGGAAAGCCGGCCGTGATACGGATCTGGTGCTGCTTGTCTGGTGGTCGGGTGCAAGCCGAAGTGGCAGCGGCGCTAAAGGTGGAAATTCTGAAATTGTGAAAAATATTTAGAAAAATAACATGTGAAGCTAGGCTGATGTGGACGGCTCAGATCTTGCCATGTGGCACGATCTGAATGTCTGACAACTTGTGGCCTACTGAGGCCGACCTATGTGTATACGCAGTAGATGTATAAACAGAAAGCTTAGATCGAGACCATCCAAAGTTAAAACTAACGCAAGTCCTAAAAGTGTCTCTATAGGCCAAAATCGAGGTAATAAGGCTAAGTGGGCCTCCATCCCTAAACTCAGTCAAGCTTGGCCCACTGGGGCACAATCTGGTGATCCGAAATCTCTATGATGCATGTAAATGAGATACCCTAAAAATCCTAAATGGATACTAAATGCTCACCGGCCTAGATCTAGGCCTAAAACCCTAGCTAACATATACAAACATATTTGTATACCTCGGTATACACTGATAACTCATACTCTGATGATCTGCATGTTAGCATACTCAGCCACTATAACATGCTCATACGACCATCTGGACCCATACTCATGGTCTGAAAATTTGTCTGGCTCGAGCTAACTTGAACTGACTCGAGACTAACCCGAACTAGGTTAAACAAAAATCAGGTGATATGTATGGACCACATTGAGTACTCTTTCAAACCTAAAGTAGTGCGGTGTATGAAGGTACTGTGTAATGCAGCAAATTTTCGAAACTTTTGGCACTAACTTAACTGTTCATTTTGTCACTCGAGTACCATGGCGAGTGGAATATGGAGGACATGAGGGTGTAAACATTGTATGTATGAATATTAATATTAGCCATGCATGCGCGCCGACACTTGTTTAAGTATGTTTGCTTACCGCCTAGTGTGAGGCAATTCTGAAGTTTATAAGTTTCCATGGGTAATAGAATACCTATTTGCCAGCTAGTTATTTTTCCGACCAATAGCAATCATTACTGATGTTTTTCATATAATATATTTAGGTCTTGTAAATCCTAAGTTGACTTTGATGGGAGGACACATAATATTTACACACACTTGAGTTCAACATAATTATTCACTTTCTTACTTTTACTTGTATTCGATGTGTTTTGATGTAACATTGTCCTCCATTCTCATGAAGCCAAGAAGGTTGTTTTGACCTATTTTATTTGATCGAGTCTTACCAACCAACAACTTGAAGCATGAATTGATCTCGATCGTAACATTTCTGATTCGGTTCCTAGGTAAACTAAAGTCGGGGTGTTACAGCTAGTATTAGAGCCATGACTTGGTTGATTGAGATAGATGACTTTCGTTTTGAGCCTACTATTTGGAGTTGTCCTTTAGTCAAGACGACATGCATTTTCTTTGGTTTGTTTTCTTATGATTTCAGATGGTGTGGTCAACGAGACCTGAGCAATGCATTCTTAGGTGATTGTGATTATAGAGGACTTATGAGATTGATATAAGATCATGGTTTAGTAGACATCAGTAGGGATCACACTGGAATGTCATGATAAGCTCAGAGACACGCCTTTCCTTTTATCATGCAAGAGATTTGGATGATATAAGAGTGTCCACATGCACAGTTAGCTAAGGTTGAGTTAGATGGTGATCGGAGTACCTAGAACTTTGGCAACCACATTGTAGCACTTGCCCATGTTTCACATGTCACCACATCACTCCTTCCTTGGAACATAGTGTACATCGTAAGACAGAGTTATAAGAGAGACACCAATAACAAGCTTGGAGTATGGAGATACTCACGTAGTTACATGACACATGAGCATGGACCATTGAGTGCCTTAAATAGATCTATTAGGCATAGTTTGAGGTCTACGTTGAAGAACATAGACCTTCAGACAAATCCGTGTGGATGGAGGATATGACTATGCCAATAAATCCACTCAAGAACTTGAACACTTGGAGCACAAATGAGAGTTTGGGCATATGACTTGGGTAGACCACTTCCAAGAAGTAACAGTGGATGAGGATGAGTAGCAAGAACGATCTATAGTCCCATGGGCACTTCACACTTCATCCCCCTCCCACCCCTCTTCCACTAGTGTGTGTTTGTCCCAATAGTATTGTTGGCCACTCTTCAATAGACAGAAGGAGGAAAACACATTGAGAATGAGCAAGATTACATTTGACCATGGATTTGGCTGGTTGATGGATTTCACTCGATCTACCAAGGCTAGATCAATGATTATTATTGATAACCAATCAGCAATTATGGGAACAGTTACTTTAGATTCCAAGAGACCAGTGTGGGGTCAACATTATTTTTCCATCATACGTCTCACCATTATGATCCAGACCCCTTCGGTTCAGACATGCATGGCTGGATAACCTAAGCCAAGTTAATAGCAGCTATCTTTGGGGAGATAGACACATGAAGATAAACATGTCAGAGACAGTAATGGGTTCGTGACATACATGATCAAGATTAGGCTTCAGCATTTGGATAGCACAACTACCTTCCAAGTTGCACAACCACCGATTGAGTAGCACAACCGTCATCTGTGATGCACAACTAACGTCCAAGTTGCCCAACCACCTACCATGATGCAATACCATCGACCAAATGTGCACTACTGCCATCCATGATGAACAACCACCATCGTATAGTGCACTATAGCTGACTAAGTGGAGTAGTTATTGTGAAAGTAAGGGCCAAGTAGTTACCTCACCCTACAAGAGGACAAATACTTGAGAATGCTCTTAGCTTTGTATCAAAGACCACATGTCACAACATTGAGAACAGAGTTGGGTTCGAGATTGAGAACAAGATATAGTTATGGCAACATCATCCGGGCAGAGGAAAGTTAGGCACGACAGAATTATTTGGATGTGATGCAATATGATTGACTTCATCAGCTATCTTGCATACCATCTCCTTGACGTGACATTCTTGAGTTAGATGTGTGTTGCAAGATAGTGTTAGTGATAGTCTTATAGGTATCATTAGATAGCATTAGTGACAGTCATCAAATGGGTGTGCATGGATAGAATTAGAGAACATGACTGTATGATATCTAGATGCGATGACCATAGTGGTCAGATTGTTCAGTAGGCATGAAAACATACATATGACCAAACACAAATCAAATGGTTAGCAAATGATCAGATACACAGTTTAACTCATTTAGAGTTTGGCCTAGCAAGAGAGATGTTTAACTCGTATTAGAATTTTGGCATATATGATGGGTTTAGTGAGGAAGCGTCCATTAGGGAGACAGTGTTTTCCTTGTGCTTCACCAGCACGATTAGGCCGTTACCTTGAGACATAGGATTTAGCTTTTCCCAGAGTATAGGAGGTACCTTCGTGGTACTGTTTAAGGCTTACAGTGTATGTAGCCGATGATAGACCAATCTAGAGTAGACAACTTCACCCAAGCTTGGGACCAACTCAGATAGGGACTTTAGTCAAATAGGATCATGTTGACCAGATAGTGGGACATAAGTGTATGCTCATCTTGACTTATAGCTTTACTTGAGAGTTTACCAAGTGGTAGAAGTCATATGAGTCAAGATTAGTGCTACAAATTGGTATGGGATGGCAAGTCACACACCACTGAAGGGCAGACGAGATAGGTGTCAAACGTCACAATGAGTTCCCGTAGACTCGAGTAGAGATTGTGGTTTTTTGGGTCGTTTGAACCCCATCAGCTTCGAAGTGTGTGACTAGTATGGTATCGAGAAACACATGTCTA
The DNA here is from genome assembly GCA_033002965.1 of Piper betle. Classification (NCBI taxonomy): domain Eukaryota; kingdom Viridiplantae; phylum Streptophyta; class Magnoliopsida; order Piperales; family Piperaceae; genus Piper; species Piper betle. The sequence continues at coordinate 229 of JAURVB010009993.1, read as the reverse complement.
CTATTAGTTGATTGAACTAGAGCCACTTGGGAGCCATCTCTTAGACTCATCATTGATTAGCTGTTCCATAGGTTGGCCACCTATGGTAGAGATCAATGATGATGATCTTAGAAACACATCCATCGACCTACCCATATGCTTGAGCCACCTTACTAGCACTACACATACCTTGCTCACATCTAACTTACCAACAGTCTGATATCATCCCATAGAAATGACCTGTCAATTC